>CAHIKZ030002875.1:0-130000 GCA_903632075.3 Acanthosepion pharaonis
AAAAATCTGCTGAAATATACATAATCGCTTAAGCGTGTATCACGCATGGCACATAACTGATTGAATAAATTTTGTGACAGAGCTAATATAAACTGTATAAGATTGTTGAAATAGATGAAATTTTTATATATCGTGTGCATTGTCTTAATTGAGATTTTATGGGTTTATTTCATGCTTATCGTTTATCGAATAATAATGCCAATCTTTACGTTCATTAATTCAAAAAAAGAAAACACCTGTACGTATAAAGGAATATTACGGGAAAGAGATATGGTCGAAAGAATTATTCTCTTTTTTTACGTTCGCTCCCTTATGGGGATTATTATATCCGGGATATATTAACAGCGTATTTCAACAAACAGAAATGAATGACTGAAACGAAAGGACTGACAAACATGTTTTGTTCTCAGAGAATTTTACACCACAAACATATACAGACAATACATACGCATCTAGACGTGTCACACGCAGAGAAAAATATATCATATAGGTCGACACAGCAAAGCAAAGAGAAAGGAGAAACAAAAAAAGGAAGATCCTTACATATAATATGGAAATTATTTTGTTTTTAGAGAAGCCAAAAATCTAAAAGGGCCGGATTCATCTACTATATCCCTGGTGAAGAGATATCCCACAAAGGGGAAACGGCGAGACTCACCTCTTCCTAAATTGAGCTCAGCGAGTCGGGCATTCTTTCTATATCAGGGAAATACATATTCCCAAAGGGAAACGACTTGTTGGCTGTAGCATTTGCTGGAGGAGGCAGATTTAGCTTCAGTCCTATCAGCTTGGTTTAGCTGCTGTAAACAAACTGAAACTGACTGACGCTTTTATCACTGTATGGACTTACGTCACTAAGCGGATGTTACAAGACTCCTCGTACATATCTCCAACAAAGGAGATAATCGCCTTCTGTATCCCCACAGGAAATATATATATATATATATATATATATATATATATATATATATATATATATATATATATATATATATATATATATGTAATGTCAATTTTATCTAATGTTTACGTGGTTACACTTAATAATATTTCCTGTATTCTTATTCTTTCAGACACCGTAGCCACATATATTTTAGTGGATCTACTGACTTACATTGTTTGAATTATCATATATATAAAAATATTTTCATGTTTCATTTAAACAGGAAAGTACATCATATACGTGTCCTTTTGCCAACAAGTAGAAATTAAATATTACTGTTTTCTAATGTAACATTTCGCCGGTGTGGGTGAAGAGCTGTAAGTAATTAAATAAACTATGTCTGTTGGCCAACATGCTTCCTTACCATCAGTATTTGGTCTGAGAAAAAGTGGCCCCAGGATACGAGACAAATGTCTCTGCAGCTCCAGACCGCGGTTCGAAATAAAATTT
Organism: Acanthosepion pharaonis; assembly: GCA_903632075.3. Classification (NCBI taxonomy): domain Eukaryota; kingdom Metazoa; phylum Mollusca; class Cephalopoda; order Sepiida; family Sepiidae; genus Acanthosepion; species Acanthosepion pharaonis. The sequence goes on from CAHIKZ030002875.1 coordinate 1,394, forward strand.
AAAATGCATTTATTTTCGAGTTATTGATTTGCTCGACGAAAATAGAAGCAAGTTCAGTGAATAATACCCTTGTGAGTTAAATCCCTGTAGGGAGCCTTACAGGTGTACTATTAATCACTGTTCATATATACTTAAATATAGCATAAATAGCAGTGGAAAGTAACAGGCATCTTTGTGATGATTGTTTTTAAACCTTCATGTAATTGATCCTCATTGGGTACCTATATGTTTCTACTGCGCTCATCTAAGATAAATACACATGAATTAAAAATTGAATATTAGATTAAGTGCGCGGCTGAGGGCTTAGGATGTACGTTTTCCGATCATGGTCAATATGTATAGAAAGTTACTTCTTGCTGTTACCGATCTGAGGAGAAAATCCCAGCGATCGGTACATTTGGAAATTGTCTGTCAGCCATTACGAAGATCGACTAATCATTACGAGCCAAACTGGGAAGACGGAATTATTCGGAGACTGTCGGAAGCCATTGTGACCGAGGTTTTACGCGTTCTGTCCTTGTTCAAACTTTTGGTCATGCCTAATGATGGTCTCTCTTCTCTGAAACTGTATCTTCCCAGCATGTTTACAGTATAAACTACATGAGGACGCTTTGAGTAAAAGGATTAATCACCAACTGTAAGAAAGCAGATAGATAATGGTAATTTGCAAGATAGCAAACAAATGTCTTACCATCTAACTGAATTTATCAGAATAAATCCGGTATATAAATTTAAATGTTTAATCGTGTTTTCAATGTTACAACATTTTTATATCTTTCTCTGTTGTTGCAGTTTTCATAAAATATACGCATTTAACAAAGTGAAAATGCGAAGCACAAGTTTTGGATCAGTATTGTCTTTTTACTAGACTTGTTGCCAATCAAAACTGAAGAACTCAGTTTTCTCTACATTCAGGGTAAGAAAGTCATGGTGGGTATTTAATACAAAGTGAGGCCTATGGTAATGGCGAGAATTGAACTCGTCACGCAAATCATATTTTAACCATTAATAGCTTCTCTCGAGCTTTATAATACCCCATTGTAATATAAATAATTTTATAATGTGTGATGTCATTTGTTTACATTTGAATACGCATCGAGCAGATATGAATGTATGAGAGAAAATCATGGAGAATTGTGTTTAAAATGCAGTAAAATCGACCTTGCTAACCGAAACGATCCTCTGTGGCTAAATGGGTAAAGTACGTTAGGCTATATGACGGTTCCGTATAGGATACAGGTTCGATTTCTGTCGGAGGGTGCACATTTTCTATGAAATTTTCTCAGACATTCAGACCGATAAATGTTGTTTATTATAAACAGAGCATTTACTTAAACATTTGTACCTATAAAAAGAACGTATAAACATAAAAATGTCTAAAAATAATTGTCGGAATTCATGTTAGTTTCGTTACAATCAATTACATTCAAATATTACGGAAAGGCATGAATCCACATCTCCCTGCAGCTATGTATTAATTACTAAGACTTGAATCACTAAGACCTTTATCATCTCCAAAAAAAACAAAACAAAAAAGAAACATTGCGTACAAAATATTTAGATTTTGGCATTAAATAATCCGTAGTGATTGATAATCCTCTAAGAAAACACAATCAACCAACAGTGGAGCGTTTCGGTTACCAAGGTCGGTTTTTAAACTACCTTTCTGCATGACTTTCTCTCTGTGGCTCAATCGGTAAAAGCACGTCAGGCTATATGACGGTTCCGTATAGGATACAGGTTCGATTCCTGTCGGAGGACGCATATTTTCTATGAGAATTTCTCGGACATTCAGGCCGGTGAACGTTGTTAATACTGTCTATTATACACATAGCATTTACTTAAATATTTGTATATATAAAAAGAACTCTACAACGTCAGGTCATTTTTAGCTGATTATAAGTTTATCTATTTGCTATTTCCTTTTATGCCTGTTCTGTGAACTATTTACAGAAACTCATTTGGAATGGTATTAGCGATTGTAGTCACTGTTATCATCTTCTTGCTCGTGTCATTAATATATATATGTGTGTCGAATTCTCCAAACACTCTTCCCCCCTAATCAGCTAAAGAAATGTTATTCTGATTTGAAGTATGTATTATCGTTCTGATCTGATTTCTTGTAAAGATATAGATTAGCAGAAGGCAAGTACTTTCTCGAGCGCGGGAAGTAACCGCTCATTTCGAGCATCATTAGGTATCGAATAAGATTGGATCGTAATAGACATTCCAAGCAAGGAGTCTTATTAAGAGCACAACCGTTGGCATGGCAGGCAAGAATTAAGGATCTGCTCGATAAGGATGAAACTATACTAGCTTGCTTATGATCGAACTTTTCCCCACATAAAACTCATAGAAATCTATTAGAAGAGAGCAAGTTCGGGCCACCTGTGAACAGGCGGAATGGATATTAATCCATGCTTCTGAAATCGAAAACATATTGAGTTACAGTTTATCACGTTATCACACACACACACACACACACACACACACACACATATATATATATATATATATATATATATATATATATATATATATATATATATATGTATGTATGTATATATTCCTGACTTTTTTTAGATCTTACCGTAGCTTCTTATACTATGTTATTTTGCAGGCAATTGCCGTTTCTTGGGAACTCAATGTTTATACTAGTTTTACAGAGACGCGTTGTGGGTACGTGTGCTGTTCTGGTGTTTTGTTGTATGTTTCTATGTATTTGTCACCCATTTTAACTGCAGTCTCAGATTTACTGTGCATTTATTTGTGTCGCTGACATAAATTTATTCATATTATGTTCGACCTGTTTAAAAGTATTGTACCATTGTGCAAGCCAATCTAGTTCCAACTTCTTGTACATCATGAGAGAACACCAGATCCTTTTCGCATAAATAAACACATTAGTATGAAAGTATTTCAAGGTAATTCAAATTAAAATTCTTTTCATATGAACACATTACAAATGTCAATACTTCCTTTCTCTTCGTGTGTCTTTTCGAGAATTTTAATAATTATTGCTTTTAGAATTTGAAAGTCAAGCTGTCTTTTGACCATTATATTGGGTGAGTTCCTCTCCGCAAAATCCAGCTTTGAATCATTTGAATAAAACCACCAATAGCCTTCATCAGTAATGAGAAAAGTGTTATTAGATATCAAATCATATATTCTGAACCATACATTCTTAGACAAAATAAGTTCCTGATGCCAAATGGAAGATACAAATGACGATATTCCTATTCATCTGTCAAAAAGCACCACAGCGATTTTATGAGTTTGCCAGAACATTTCTCTGCCATAAATCCATCTCAATCCAACTCAAATGGAAACCTCAAATGTATTGCTTCTTGCAACAATATCTTTGCTTAAGAGTTTTCTCCTTCGATTTGCCGTTTCGCTTCAGAGTTTGCCGATCATGGCCCTTTAAAATTTCCTGCTCATTGTTGCAATTAATAAAGTCTGTCCTTTTCCTATATTAATGCCTCCACAACTAAACTGTTCTCATTTACACACCGCCCTCTGTCCCTCCCATCAGAATGGCTGAAGCCTAACTCCATGAGAGAGCCGCCTTGCGCCTGCTTGGAATCACGCTGTCCGTTGATATGATGTGGAACAAATACATAGATTCAATAGCTTCATCTACTGCAAGGAAAGTTAAGTTCTCTGTGTCGTGCTTTTTTTTTTCTCATCTGAGTCCATCCTTCTAATCGATAAATCAACCAACCGCCCTTGAATGGAATATTCCTGTCATAAATGGTCTGGTGCACCCGCTGTATAGCCTCAACAAAATCCAGAGACAGATATACAATGTGATATGTCCTTGATCTAGCATCTTGTCTACAGTCGCTTTCTCAAAGACGTGCCGTGGCTTCCCTTTGTTTCTTCTATAACTATTTTCACGGCAACTGTTCCGACCAGTTGCTTTATATGGTCCCCAGACTGCATGGATTTAAGGGAGCTACAAATTTGGCATCTCGGTCCCACCCTTTCACTATCAAAACGGTTAAATGTATCCGTCTTTTCTACTCGAAGGGCTTCTTTCTCACTTCCCGTCGGTTGAATTCACTTCCTCTTACGTGGTTCTCTAATAACTATAATCTTCAAATATATCAATATACATCTTCTGATACCTTGATCTTGTTCCCCGTCCTTCTCTTTATCTTCTTTCCAAACACGCATCTTTACTAATGTTCTCTACCCTCTGTAACCCTTTGCGTGCTGGTGGCACTCGTGCCTCTCTTGGTGTGAAATGCTTAAAATAATATCTCTTAATCGCTTTTCTGCCAAATATTTACACAAGCCCCTTAGGTAGGTTATGCTATGCTTTCCTTTGACGTTCTGGCTTTCAGTATGTTCTGTGTGTGGCAAGATTTTTAAGGCACCATTCTGCATTATGTCACTGGAATTTTAAACATCTTTTTCTGATACTGTTGAAGTCTTGTTATAGAATAGAAATCAAGACACAAAGAGAGGAATTGAGTTAAACAAATATATTAACAGAAACTGTAATACAAACATATACAAACGAGTGTTACAGCAAGAATGTTCAGTCTGACTGTCAGTGTTGGCTGCTGGAAATTCCCTCTCTAAAAGGCAGTACCTGCTCCTATTTATAGCTGGGATTATCCATGGGTAAATTATAATAACAGATACTCAGAATAAGTGTTCTTATTTTCGATATGTTTTGTTTTATAAATTTGTCGTTGCTCACTTTTTATGTCTATGATATTCTCAGTAACCTTCTGTAGTCTCGGCTGCATCTGTAATCTTTCTAATGAATGTTTTCTGATTCTTAATACTTTGTTTAGATTTTAGAAGCCAGTTTCCACTACGCAAATGCTCCTACAGACTTCGCAGTCACATGCATCATCTGTTGAAACTCTTTTTAGATATTTAAATGTTTGTATAATGTTTGGTATATCCAATTTCTAATTCGCATTTTCGGCTGTTCCTTCTGATAAAAAATGTCTTTTTACAATTGATGCTTATTCCTTTCTTCTTGCTTTCCTTTACTACTTTCTCTGTGATTTTCTGCCGTTTCCTTATCATGTCTGCTACCAACAGTGTGTCACCTGCAAAAACTATGTTGTTAAGAATACGGCTGGCAATAATGAATCCTAATTCTCTTGTCATTGTCTCACTGGAAAAAAATTTGAATAAGTCTGGTGAGATGACACATATTTGGTTTAGGTCATTTTTATTTGTATAGTTACTGAATTCAGTCGATGCAAGCAGTCTAATCTCAAAGTAAAATGCGAAAAGTTTTATACAGGAAGCATAGGCTGGAACAAAAACAACAGGCAATTTTGTAGACATCTCTTCAAAAGACATTTTTAGTTATTTATCGTAAGCGACGTATACCAAGTTACCAAAAGTAAAGATCTATATACTGGTTGTATTGTTTGGTTCCTGTTTGTTTGGGTCTGTTTTTTATTTAAGAAAAAACGATTTCCAAAAGAATTATATACTCACAGATTATGCGTACAAATACATAAGAATGCAAATTACATAATTTGAACTTGCAACCGGTGTTATAATATGCTCGACAATAGAGACACTCCTTCCACATACTTGTAAAACCCAACACATTTACTCTGTGAATTCCTTCCGTAATTACTTTTAATTTACCTTCCTTGTTAAGTTACAACGACAAAGATACCCATCCTAATCTATAATGACGTAGAGATTCGGCCACTTGTAAAATCTTCAGTATAAATTTTTTAGAAGTTTTTCAATTTTAAGAATTAATTTCGCACTGTAATAATTCAAAATTATGAAGAATAATGGATATGCTCTAAGTTCTTCTGGTAATCAAAATTATTGCAAGGTCTCTGTATTTATTCTGCGTCAAATGCAAGGTGTGTCTCTAGGGATCTCAGGATTCTTCACCATAATGCTGAAACAGGCCACAAAGGAGATGAGTTACGATGGAAACTCTCTAAATTTCATACATCCAGGTAGCAAACGGTTCGATCTAAAGCGTGCTCCGAACCAAAAAGAATATTAAAATAAAGCTTGATTATGGTAGTTCCGTTCATATACAACGCATTTGTCATTCTTGAAATGAATATGGGAAGATCGTAAAGCACCAACCTTAGACTTAAAAGCTCGTGAAATTTTTCATCCACAAAGACAGTTGTATCATTCAGCTCTGTACTTGCACTCAGTTACCCCTGGCTTCGATCGACAATGTCAAAGTGATTACCCAGGTCAGGAAATAATAGGCTTCCACTTGAATAATTCCCTGAAGACAATGGCATTATTTCGAATTATCTCAGATTCTGCAGTCTTTTACATGTCACAAATATTTCTCGCCGTGCTATCGGATTTACTGGACGATTGAGAAGATTAAATTTCTGTTGAGTTTCGTATTGTGAAAGCAGAACGGCCTTTCAAAAATTGTGAAACGTTTTGAATGAATGCAAAGGAGATCTCTCTTTTAATATTTTAATATTCAGCTGGGTTTAGCAAATATAGTAATTGCTGTAATTAATGCTTCAGTTAAAAGAAACAGACAAGTTTGAATCTTAATTACGAACAAACGGAGACGTGTTGAAATTTTATAGAAAAAAATTAAACGTGCCTCTCCAGACACTACATATATGAGATCAGAAAATATTATTTGAATTTAAAGTATTTGTACACAAACGCTATGTCATTTCCCCCATATGTGGCAATTGCATTTAAATAAATACCACAAATTAAAAGATTTGGGGTAACAAAGATACGCTTTGAAAAAAAGGATTTTTACAATATCATCGACTGAACATTCTGTCCTGCACATGAACAAAAAAAAAAAAAAATTAACTTTCGTTTCCATAAAAAAAAGAATTAATAGTAGTATTATTATTGGAGTTATTATTATTATTATTATTATTATTATTATTATTATTAAAAGGATATAATTATATAGTTATAGAATTTCTATATAGTTTTATCATATATATATATATATATCATATTATATATATATATATATATATATATATATATATATATATATAAATATATACATCATATATATATATATATATATATATATATATCATATATTATATATAGGTATATATTATATTATTTTTTTTTTGTACTTAGCTTTCATTTTTACGTTTACGATGCTTTATGGAAAATATAAAGAAATTAAAAATAAGAATTAAGATTAAATTTCCTAAGAAAAAGGTATCTAATTAATTTAGGTACCTTTCTTATGAAATTTTATCAGAAGTGTACATAAAATACTATAATTTTATGTACATTTATTACATTTGACTGTGTTATTTGTATTTCCATTCATTTTATTATTAATTTTGATATTTCATTTATGGAAAAATGTCATAACTGAGATTAATATAAAAATAAGATCATATAAATTAAAGTTTAACAGTAGTTAAATTTCATAAGATGATACTGTTACTTGTAGGTACCCTTCTCAGTTGAAATTGAAAACTCAAATTAACTTCTCCATACGTGTTTCGCAAAAGTAAAGGGCTTAACAGCGGAGAACAATGCTGAACTCAAATAATGCAACTAAATTGTATTCTGGTTGGTCTTCCGTATTTGATAATTAGTGTTGCTTTATCAGTTGAATGTTCCTAGGGATGAAGACTGTCAGCTTTTTACTTATTAAGGCTTTTAGTATTTTGTACTGAAATATAAACATACAAACGTATTTCCTTCTGAATTTCACTGGTGAGCAGTTATCGTTATTTATATTATTTATATGTGTTCATATATCTTAGGCACGGTGGCGTAATGGATAACGGCTTGGATCGAGGAATCGGAGAGCCGAGTTCGAATTCGTGCATTCACTTACGTGCTCATACCCTTGGAAAGGTGTGAATCCTCTTCTTCTGCCTCCAGCTATGGGTAAATAGCAAGACAGACTGGATGGCAACTGGTCTATTAGAAGTACAACTCTGAATTCAAAACCTACGGAGGGTCGTTTGGCGACCTTGTGGAACAAGGTCTCTGTATTCAAAAAGTGTGGATGGTCCTGCACGAAACCTTCACCACTATAATCAAATCTCATGTGGTGTTGGTTTCCTAGGAATCGATCTGCCTGACCCTCATACGTCGAATTCGACGAGAGAGTCGAGTATATAGAGTATATCTCCGAGAGGAGATATTATGATTATTTGTATTATTTACATTATTCGGACTCTTATCCTCATCTTCATTGCCATATTAACAACGTTTAGGTCTCTATATCTCTGAGATGCGGTATTATGATTACTTGCATTATTTACATTTTTCGGACTATTATCTTCATCTTCATTGCCATATTCACAACGTTTCCGCCTCTATATCTTTGAGATGAGGTATTATGATCACTTATATTATTTACATTATTTGGAATGTTATCATCATTATCATTGCCATATTTGCAATGTTTCTGTAGTCTTTTTTTTATAACTATGAATGAACATTTTCAAGTAATGAAAGATGGGTTTTGCATTTCATCAGAAAACGAAAATAACACGCATTATAAAAATAGAAAATAAATACAACCACTTTAGGTAATTATCCTGGGATCTATCAACAGAAATCTTTCATTTCTAATTATTTATATTTTCGGATTGTTGTCCTCATCTTTATTGCCATATTCACGACGTTTGAGCTGCTGTACGTTCCGAACTACTTCAGGTGATTGGAATTTCGAACCATACCCTTTATTTCATCAATCGGGGTAGATTATTCAATTTCCACGTGCCATGCCTCTTACGGATGCCTTAGTTATTTCGATTTAACTCAACTTCTCCAAGATGTTGGATCACAACTGCCGTAGCTTGCTACTGAATTCGCAACTCTGGATCCATTGTCTTTATCCACTGGTCCATGTGTCTTCAAGACAAAGATTTGTGAGTTCAATACCAGGCCACAACAGTGATGAGAAAAATCTTGGAGAGTTGAGTTAAACAGAAATAACTGAGACATCCGGAAGAGGCATGTCAAGCTGAACTAGAACAATCTACCACGGTGGACGAAATAAAAAGTTCGGTTCGAAATTCCAACTACCTGAAGAAGGCGAGAGCGTGCAACGGCCGAAACGTTGCGAATATTGCAATAAAGATGGGGATAACAGTCCGGGTAATGTAAATAATACATTATTTATATTAAGACTACTCTCCTCATCTTTGTTATTACCAAAAGGTTTCAGCCGTTGTGTTTTCCGTCCTTCCTCAGTTGTATATCGAGCTACAGGAAATTATGAACTGAACGCTTTATTTAATCTACGGGGATATGCTGTTTTCGCTCCTTTTCTCTTATTTTGGTATATCTTATAGTTCATATATTTTAGTTCGGTTCAATTATTATTTGTCCGTTTCAACTGTGTCAAAGTACATAGTGATTGTGAGTTCAATTCCTGGGTCTGTCGAGCAGATTCAAGAATCAAATGCTTGCAGTAAGTCTGTGCAAAATGCCGTAGAGAGCCATGATCGCCCATTACCTGAAGGGACACGGAACATATCATCAAGAACATGCATCTTTGAAGAGTGAAATGTTTGCTTATATGAGGTTTACATTTTGTTTTATAACAAATGCGTAGACGGTTGAAATGAAGTTTTCTACGCATAGACTGGGAACGTTTTTCTTTTTTTTTCCCGTGGACACATCTTTATCAAACTAATACGTTTAGCCTCGCGATTATTTGAATCGTATCTCCCGTCTTAAAACTACGTCTGACGGACAACAATTTTGAATATACTCCTCGAATTGAACACCCACCAACACTCACTTATTTACTATTTATATTCATTAGCATTCAGCCGTTCGGAAGTGTCAGCAGTCAGAGTATTCGTTATTTAACTATATCATAGTCTCCCACTTTTAGGTTTGGTTTGGTTTGTTTTCTTTTGTTTTACGGGATATCAACATCAATGGGTCATTTAATTCCGACAACTTATTATTTTTTACTGGTAATATTTTTGTTTTGTCAAAAATTTTTTCTCTTAATATTTTTCCTCAAAAATGTATAGCTAGTAATATTATTTTTTCAAAAATATATAACTGGAAATATTATTTTTTCAAAAACTAATAACTGGAATTATTTTTTTTCAAAAACGTGTAGTTGTTAATATTATTTTCCCCAAAACGTATAGCTGGTGATATTTTTTTCTTTTTTTGGTAACAATTTTTTACAATGTATTTCTGGTATTAAAACCTATTTTTACATATTTATAATGCTTTCTACCACAGTTTTGGGATTAACTGTTTGCCCATAGATGGGACCCTAACAGGTGCTACCACCCCGGGTCAGTGTGGACATGGGAACATCGGCAATTAAGATATGGTTCCACGCTCCTCAAAACCTCCTGATCAGAGGCCTTGCTGTTGGATGTAGTTTATCGTCTTACCCAGGACGCCACTTTTAGGACTTTCATTATTCCTCGTTTCATTTAGGATTGTCCGACAGGATATAGCCTATAAAGAACGAGTAATTCTTGAACAATTCTATAAACAGAACAAGACGAGTTTTCCTTGCAACGTCATCAATAATAACAATAACACGTCATCTTAAATATTTAGACCAAAATATTCCCTTAAATATATTTGCGCTATGTCTCATCAATAATTATGTATGTGTCTTTAATTTCTTCTCGACTGTTCTATAAATGAGCAGGACGTTGAAAAGAATCATTGTCTGCGTAGGCGAGATAAAAAATTTTCCCATGAAATTATTTTTATGAAATAGATGCATTAACAATAAAATATTCGTAACTCGTGTTTTAACACTATGCTTCACCTGCAACGTCCTTGAATGGATAACTATTAATTCGCGTTCTGATGTAAGACGTTAAACTATATCCGCGTCCAGGGTAAGACGGTAAAAGACGTCCAGCAGCAAGGCCTCTGATCAAAGGTTTCGAGGAGTTTGGAACCACCTCTTAATTGGTGGTGTTCCCTGGTCCACCCTAATCCGATGTGGTAACACCTGTTAGGGTCCCAGCCGTGGGCAAATAGTTAACTATTGCGAGCAATACTTTTTGAAATTTTTTTACCAGCAATACAATTTTGAAGGAAAATATTACCAGAAACAGATTTCTGACAAAACAAAATATTACCAGCAATAAAAAAAAATTGTCGGCATTACATAACTCATTGAGGTTGATATGCCGTAAAGCAAAATAAACCAAACCAATCTAAACCAAAAAATACATATTGTATTAATACGAATCTATCAGAAAAATGTTGTCGGTATTAAATAAGCCATTGAGGTTGATATGCCGTAATACAAAATAAACCAAATCAATCTAAATCAAAGAATACAAACTCTGTTTATACGAATCTATCCTAAAAAAAAAAAAAACAAACTTGGGTACGACGATAAACTACCCCCTGCAGGAAAGCCTGTAATCAAGAGATTTTGAGGGGCGTGGAACCACCTCTAAATTGCTGGTGTTCCCAAGTTCACCCTGAACCGGGAGTTTATACATGATAGGGCCCCAGCTATGGGCAAATAGTTAACCCCGAAAATTAAGATCAAAACACTATGAAAGTGTAAAAATAAGTTTTAATACAAGCAATACATTTTTTTTTTTAAATTTATTACCTGCAATAAATTTTTGAAGAAAAAATTATTATTAGCAATAGATTTTTGAAGAAAAATATCATCAGCAATAAAATTTTGTCGGCAATAAATAACCCACTGAGGTTGATATGCCGTAAAACAAAATAAACCAAACCAATCTAAACCAAAGAATACATATTCTATTCATAATGAATCTATCTAAAAAAATGTTGTCGGCATTAAATAAGCCATTGAGGTTGATATGCCGTAAAACAAAATAAACCAAACCAATCTAACCCAAAGAATACATATTCTATTCATACGAATCTATCCTAAAAATGTTGTCGGCATTAAATAACCCATTGAGGTTGATAAAAAAAAACAAAATAAACCAAACCAATCTAACCCAAAGAATACATATTCTATTCATACGAATCTATCCTAAAAATGTTGTCGGCATTAAATAACCCATTGAGGTTGATGCCGTAAAACAAAAGAAACCAACCCTATTCATACTAATATTCACCGAATATAAGGCGTGACACAAAGAGCTAGATAAAATAAAAAGAGGGGTTTGCTGAAAGAAGGGTTTGATTTTTATTAAAGAGAATATGGTAATAATTAAAGGTTATGAGTGTATAAAGTCTGTGTATATATTCGGCCTTTTGCCACTTCTCATTTACGCTTAAAAATCATTCAGCACCTCGTGGCGGACTAATAACAAACTTGTATCGCTAGAATAATTACGACTGAGTAAGATCCTCACCGCTACTTTCTTCACATCCAAGCTACGCTTGGAAAATCACTATAACGCCTCTGCCTAATGTCAGGAGTGAGACAAAACGCCACCGTCCCGAATAACTGCCATTTATATTTGCGTGTCGGTCCGGAGGCACGGTGGATAGCGGTTCGGAATGTCCGAGTTCGAATTCCAGTCGAATCCATTTCAATCGAATCCCTTACATTCATTTACGTGTCAATACCCTTGGGAAAGGTTTGGATCCTCCTCCTCTTACACAAGCTATGGGGAAATAGCATGACAGCCTGGGTTTTATAGCCTTGGATGTCAGCTAGTCTAGGAGATGGATAACTCTGAATCCCAAATCTGCGGATGGTATTTTGGGCACTTTGTGGCACGAAGCGCACCAGGTCTCTGTATTCGAACCTTCAAAAAATGTGGATGCTTCTACACAAAACCCTCACCACTATAACCAAATCTCATGTGCTGGTGTCGGATTCTCAGCTTTGTAGGAATAGATCTGCTTGACCCTCACACGTCGAATTCAAATTTCGTATATATATATATATATATATATATATATATATATATATATATATATATATATATATATATATATATTTAACTTTCAGTCATGTAATTACGACCTGTAATTATGAGTTTATCTCTTTTGATAATTTACCCACGCACGCACGGACACTCCTATTTTCTAAATAGGAGCAGGTACTGCCTTTTGGGTAGTGTAGTCTCCAGCATATTCTCCCTATACCACTCTCGTTTGTATTACTATTTTCTGTCAATATATTAGTTTAACTCAATTCCTCTCTTGTGTCATAATTCTAGTCCTAACAAGGCCACAACTTTATCTAATGTAATATCTTTATGCAGATGGAATATTCTGTGGCTGTGTTTGATAAATAAACTTTTCTCTTTTATTTATTGTTGCATCTCATCTACAATTTGCCGCATATATTTACGCAACAAATTTAGTAGAATTTTCATTTCAATGAATAATTATATCTTCATTTCATGTTTTGTTTTAATGTCTATAGTCACGGAGATTGCCTGTTATGTTTTTGATTTTTTCAGCAGTGCAATAGTATATTATTATTTGTAACATTATAAGCATTTTTCGCACGTTTTCTTTTTGATTATTTATTCTTAAATGGATCTCAACCTATGCAAGGTAGTAAAGCCACTAAGACACAATGGGCTAATAGAAGTGGTAGAATTAATATCATAAACATTGCTAATGAGCGAGTACAAATGAAGGGTAATCAGGGGGAGTGTAGATAACGATTGACATTGCATCTAAACGTTTACAGTTTTAAAGTTTGCTGGAAAACATGGAGAGGGTGTGGAGTTCCTAAAGGGAGAAAAGAGACTGTTAACATGGAATTTAAGGTTTCATATACCCAGTTCGACTGTAGATCAGTGAGACATTGTCGCCAGTTTAGTATTTTGCTTAAATTCTAGGCACCACAACGATATTTATTTCCGCTTCAATATACTAAATGTGGCCAAAAATGGGAAATGGGGAAGAGGTCTTGTCTTCTTCCACCATAACGTTAAACTTAGCTAGGCACAAACACTGACCCAAACATACAACAATATTCCTTACATCCAAACAGTACATTCTTACTTACCTTTCTTACTACATTCACCATAATACCTCATGGTCTCTATGAAAATCCTAACTAGACTCCGTATATGCAATTTATTGTCTGTGGGCCGAGGGAATAAAAAAAAACAAAAAACACAGCGACGTGTTTATCCGAAAAATTACATTGAAAGTCTTTATAGAAAACACATAGCGAGGCAACCATACGTCGGTCGCAATGTGACTGGATCCGAGACGCCAGATCAAGGCTAATAATATTACTGATTCTTCTTTGGATTTTATCAAGGAGCCCTAGAGAAATAGCAGGAGCACCAGACAATATGTGGCAGCAATATTTTAAGCATGGGCGAATGGTAAACTTATAGATTCTGGGGCGAATTTTTTTCTAGCACGACAAAATGAATCAACTTGTTTAGCAGCTGACCTAGCAATGGATTCAATATAGTCTTTCCACTACATATCAGCTGAGAACGTTAGCCCAAGAAGGCGCAACGATTCGTCTCCTGGGTGTTAGCATCAGTCATGTTGAAGGAAGGAAGCAAGTGGTCTCTTACTTTTGGAGTCGTTAAAAATAGCAAGTCACCATTTGCCCCAGTTAACAACAGACTGATGTTCAATTTTGAGATCAGATGCCATTTTGATCTTATCAAACGGGCCAGACTTACTATCGAGACAGATGTAAATCGTAGTGTCATCAACGTAGATACCAAGTTGAGAGCTGATGCCATCGGGAAGGTAATTAATGAAAATTTAAAATTTTCCAAAACTAAGTAGGTGCGAGAGGGGAGCCCTGAGAGACACTTGCATTAGTACGAAAGCAAATGGAAGAGTGACCGTCGAAGATTACCTTTATTTCACGATTTCATACGTAAGATTTGATCAGTTCAGGATTCAACGTAACTTTTCCGCTTGTGCATAAGGGCTGTATGCGAAACCCTGTCGAAATATTTCAAGATGTCCACAGCTACAAACCAGGATTCAACATTCTTATATAGAGCTTGGTACACACATTCCGCAATTATTGTCAGCACATCAGCAGTTGACCTTAAGAAAATACAGTTATTCCTTAAAGTCCCTCCGATGCGAGATGATTCGCGAATTCAGCATTTATTAAGGGCCCTTGGGCGCCCCCGCCACAAAGGAGGAAGAAGCTTCAGATGCTGATAGTTGGAAGGGACTGACTATTCATCCGAGTTCTTAAAAACCGGAACAACAGATGGGAACTTCCAGGTAGAATGAAACAAGTGGCGGCAAGACGCTTATAATACAGTTTAAAGAGAACAGGAGCCAGTTCCGGGGCTCACTGGTTAATGAATATTACAGGGAAACTATCAGGTCCACATTTTTTTTGCGGGGGAATCCAAGTTAGAAATTACAAAAATCATAGGATTGGTTTTATGCATAGCACTCAACATTATCTCAGTTCTGGTTAAGGAAGTTAGTCCGGGATACCCCAGATGAGTCAAGGGTATGTGACACCATTTAACAGGACAAAAAAGAAAAGAAAGGAAAAAGAGAAAAGAAAGAAAGGAAAAGAGAGGCGAGACTTAAGCGTAGATGATAAAAGAAACCACCCACGACGGGGGACATTGACAATGTTATTTTGATAAGTAGCAAATGGCGAAAAGGTGTCATTACCATTGCAGAAACATTCTAAGTGATTGGATAAGAAGATCGACTATGTTCTGGTGGCGAACTGGTGTTATCGGGATAGATAACAGCCACTTAACACTGAAGAAGAAAAAACTCGGAGACCTTGACAATGTTAATTGGATAATGGAAAAAAAATAGTAAAAATTGATTGAGCCGCTGGCGTCGTAGAACTGTCTGACAGAAAACAGGTGAATATAAAATTTTGGATAGATAAGAAACATTAGGCGAGGAAATTTGTGTCACAGACAGCTGACCAGCCACGAACTAAGAAAAACAAAAGGAAATAGGTTAAGTCTTCGTCGGGAAAGATATCGTTAGACAAGGTCTGGGTTTTGTTAGAATTCGGTTGTGATAAGACTTCCAAAAATGGAAAGAAGTGGAAAATTCCTAACCAAAAATAAAAGAAGTGGATATGTATTTAGAATTATCGAGGAGCCTCCAACCCTGACAAACCCACCCCGGTTTTGGTCGGCGTCCATATAAGCAAGGTCGCAGCGAGCCAAAATCAGAGTTTCCAGTAGAGTTCCGAGAAGAGTTTCCCGGAGAGAGCAGCAGAGAAGAGTGCTCAGTTGAAGCAGGCCTCGCAGCTGACTAAGATTCGCGCAACTTCCGAACTCATCTTCAACCCAAGAACAATTTATTTTGAAGAGCGACTTAGATCCATACCACCAAAATAAGTTTTTCGACTTTCGCCTGAAGACACACCAAGAACCAATTTCTTAAAGAACAGACAACTTAAATTCGCCTAACAAAAAAACAACGTGTCACAATCCATATAGCGGGTCAGGAGATAGACGCAGTCCTATGTATCCAGCAACTAGACATAAAGTATTGTTATCCTTTTTTTTGATACCTTGAACTTTTGAGTTATCATTTTATTTTCTTTTATGCATATTTGTGTGATATTACCTTCGTTTGAACTCACTTTGCATTACGGCCCTAACGACTGATTGATTTCGTCTGCCTAAGATCAATTCACAACGTGGGTAGGCAGACTGGAGATCAACGCAGTTACTTTGGTAACCAGACGTTGGAAGCGAGTTGGGAACGACGAGGCTGATATCGAATCTAACCAGATTCCCATCCGAATCACCAAAAGGTTAGAACGTCACATTTGGGTGCCGCGACCGATACCAAGCCAGTTGGTCGTCACAGGACGGGACAACACGACTGACGCAACAGGCGGACGTCACGTTTGGAGCGGCGACACCCGAACGAAGCAGCGAGGAGCGAGCGAAGGCTGTGTTTAGGGACGTCACAGGTACAGTTTAAGGAGAATTTTACAGGCGAAACATTCAGCTTTATCACTAGATGTTAACGCCTCAAATAGATTGAAAAGAGGAAGAATAAAGAACGTACACATATTTAATACATTATTACACAACCACCAATAATCACTAGAGCCAAAGTTATTAGATAAAATACCGTCTCATTCACAGCAAACTACTTAGCTACTTCGAAGGCGCTTTTACATTTATTACGAGCAGGAAATAATAGGCGTCTATTGTGACTGTAGCTGTTATGAAAGACTTTTTGTGGGCTATAACGTAGGAGTTTGCTGGTTTGAACCATACAGAAAATTAAGGTTTCGCCTAGTATTTCCGAGAAAGAATAAAAGGTATCCATACCGGCTTTGATTTAAGTGGAAACCTCAGTGGCGCAATTCTCAATTTGAGGGTTAAAAATATCACTCAAAGGTGCCGTCTTGAAGAAAATCACAGAGTGAATCCCACTCAGCATTCTATTAACAGAAAAAAGGTCTTATGTATATGAGGTTTCTGTTTAATAGATGTTTGGAACCAAATAACAATAGATACTGCAGAATGATCCGAGTTTTCAAGTGTTCCGTGTTGCGAGGCTCGACAAGAGCATGGAAAGGAGGTAATAATTAAGTCAAGTACAGAATGCTGTTGCTTGGATTTGCTAGGGAAACAGGTAAGGGAAATGCAGAGAAGCAGTTCAGAGGAAGGGAGTTCCACAGACAGGAAGTAAGGGACATGAAGCTATTGGAGTAGAAGAGACGGCTACATTTTTCTAGTATGCAAGAATTTATTTTTTTTATTCTGATCGCTCAGAATTACGATGATACTGTTGATAACTTACACCAGTTCTTGTATAAAGGTGTCAATGGTGTCGATTTTGTTGAGCCTTTCTCCTTTGCGGTTAAATTGCTTCCTTACAGAAGAATTGATATTATACAAAATGTCAGTCTTCGTTACTTCTAACAAAATCTTCCGCTTTCTTAATACATTGTTTAGGTTTTGGAAAGCATATTTCGCCAATCTAGTGCGCTTACAGCTATCAGTCTCAACTCTTTCTGTTTTTTTTTCCGTTTTTATTTTATTTTATTTATTTATTTTATTTTGGTTTGTAGTTAAATTTGTGTAATCTGATTCTGACGTTTCTAGATCGTAGATTGTACGTTGGAATGTCCTTTTATCTCATTTGGAATCAAAACAGGAAAACAAGATTCAAATATATATTGCAAGTTTTTTTTTATTGTTAGGGAAAAAAGTTAGAAAATAATTGTAAAATATGGAATTTAGCCAAGATGAGAGATTTACCCAAGATGCTCTGTTTTTTTCGTTTATATGTGGGGTGGTAATGTCAGCTCAGGTAACAAACGGCAAATGAACTCTTTATCAGACTTTGTATTGTCTTCATCTTTTTTACGATCGTTTTCATTTTTAAGTCATTAATTTTCTTGTAAAATCTACTACAAATACATACGGAATCAAAAACAACTGTTAGCCTATATTTTATTTTACCATTCTTCACCTAATACATTGAGAGTTATTCAGGACAAAATGATACTGAATTAGTTTGTAGTATGAATGAGGTATGAATGAGGTTGTGGCACCAAATAAAAAAGTGAAGAAATGCATATTTTTTTAAGTGTTTCACCCTAAGCAAAGCGGGAAGCTTCTAGCACGCAAGGGGTTACAGAGAGTTGGAGCGAGAGCAAATAGGAGTGATAGAGGAAAGGATGAAGAGAAGAATAGGAGATAGATCAAGGCAACTGGAGACATAGTTAGACATTACATTTGAATAGTTGGAGATTATAGCTATCAGGGAAACTGGAATAGCGAAGTGAGTTCCACAGGCGAGAGGTGCGAGACAAAGCTATTGGAGTAGAAGAGACGGCTACATTAAACAGTTTCGACATTGAAATGGTGAGAGCGAGATGCCAACCTAGTAGAACGCTTAAATTCTGGAAACCAGCGAAAGCAGCTTATCGGAGCAGTTACCATGAAAGTATTTGTAAAAAAGAGAGAGGAAGGCGACAGCACGTCTGTGAGAGAGCGACTGCAGATCAAGGCCAATTACATTGCATACCCGTCTCCAGACCATATTATGAAGATAAAAAAATGATTGAACTTTAAGATTGTATCAATGGGGACGTATCTCCTCGGTAGTGTACTATGTAATATCAATTCTCCTGCATGTCAGAGAATGGAATGCAGGGTACGTTCCTCGCAGATGGAGAGAGAACATCCATTTAAAAAAAATGTTCTGCAGAAGGATGATGAGAATATCATGGACTCAGCGCGTAACCGACGGAGAAATTTTCAGAAAAATGAAAATAAAATGACGCTTATAATCGGAAACAGATTACTAAAATCTCTTGGACACATACTGAGGAAATCTGGATTTGAAAACTTCACCTTCATAGGGTATATTGAAGGTAAGAGATAAAAGTAGGGCTAGCTGACATTTCCTGAACTTAGTAGTGCTTGGAGAATTTGACACTCACAGGTCATAAAGAAAAATCAAAAGGAAGAGAAGTGGAAGCCAACCATCTATGTGAATAGATGGGGTGAATAATAGTTGGAGATATAAAAAACATACTAATGTTACTAAGCGTTAGATAGTATAGGCAGTTGTAAAAAACTATAGTTCTCCACGTTCTGAAGAGAAAGGGTACACAGAAGAGATATAATTTCTCAAACAAATGTAAACAACTATGGACTTGGTACCTTTATCAAGCTACCCATCAGATAGCAATCATTCCATTCTTTTATAATACTAGTGGTTATCAAAAAAGAAATTATGGTTGTCAGCAAGAGAAAAAGACCCAAGGTACAAATTGTTGTCAACATTAAACAAATACAGAAACCCCAAAGAAACCCGAACAGACAGCGAATTACCGAAAGATGCATTCAAAACAATAAAAATACTAAGGAAAAATGTAAATTTCAT
The DNA here is from genome assembly GCA_903632075.3 of Acanthosepion pharaonis. Lineage (NCBI taxonomy): Eukaryota > Metazoa > Mollusca > Cephalopoda > Sepiida > Sepiidae > Acanthosepion > Acanthosepion pharaonis. The sequence goes on from CAHIKZ030002875.1 coordinate 21,116, forward strand.
TTGAAAGAAAAAGAGGGCTGAAATTTTATACAGTATAAATCCTTATGCATGACAGTGAAGGCTGGACAATGCGCTCACAGATAAAGGGTAATTCGCAAATACGCTTTTAGTAGGCGCCCAAGGGGGTCGTCAGTCATGTTTTTGACTTGGTTCATCAGGGTTTCTGGTCTTTCAACATCATACTCCCCATCACCAAATTGACCCAATCAGGGGAGATCAACCCCTGATTCCCCCTTCCAAATAAACGCTAACAGTCACTCTCGCCTTTTTTAAAGAATAAGAGGAAGAAAGACCACATATTCCGCACATCCGATTGGATGTTTGTGACAACCAATCCGGTGCGCGAAATATCTTTTAAATGGCCCGCGGTGGGGATTGGCTTCTTTTCTTATTTCGGTGGATTGCGGTTTCGATGGATTAACCGAGGAGGTAATCTTAATGTTCCTAAATCTTCTCCTTAAGTATTGTATGATTTAATTCTTTGCCGTTTTTATTTTATTTCTACTTTTTTTCTTTTCTTTTGGCGGGGATACTTATACTCAACCCTATTATCATATTTTATCGTTTAGACTGTTTCTTAACATTATTGCATGTTAACTTTTCTCAAAATTAAGATAATAATTGTCAATAAACATGGCGTATATATAATATATATATATATATATATACATTTCACCTACATACCAAAATGAAATTAAAAATAAAAGTACAGTAAGCACTATAATATTCCTTAATATTGATTATATACAAGTTTGAAGTCGTTAAATATAACAGACGACGAAATGATCTTGAAGTAAATCAAGTATTAACGAAGCTTCATATTATATTTATATGTATGTATCGCTTGAAACCGCTGACAATTAAACTAATAAAATAAAATTATTTACAAACAAATATACATAGTTTTTTCTCTATATACGTGGTTATAATTCCGATTTAAAATATATAAAAATGCGACATGTTCGTATAAATGTGAAATTGAAAAAGATAAAAGGTCTTACGTTCGAATAAAAAAAAAGGTCTTACGTTCGAATAAAAAAAGACAAAAAGGTCTTACGTTCGAATAAAAAAAGACAAAAAGGTCTTACGTTCGAATAAAAAAAACAAGGTCTTACGTTCGAATAAAAAAAGACAAAAAGGTCTTACGTTCGAATAAAAAAAACAAGGTCTTACGTTCGAATAAAAAAAAAAAGTTTTATGTTCGAATAAAAAAAAAACAAGGTCTTAAGTTCGAATAAAAAAAAACAAGGTCTTACGTTCGAAAAAAAAAACAAACAAGGTCTTACGTTCGAATAAAAAAAAAAACAAGGTCTTTTTTTCGAATAAAAAAAAAGAAAAAGGTCTTACGTTCGAATAAAAAACAAACAAGGTCTTACGTTCTAATAAAAAAACAAGGTCTTACGTTCGAGTAAAAAAAAACAAGGTCTTACTTTCGAATAAAAAAAGACAAAAAGGTCTTACGTTCGAATAAAAAAAACAAGGTCTTACGTTCGAATAAAAAAAACAAGGTTTTATGTTCGAATAAAAAAAAACAAGGTCTTAAGTTCGAATAAAAAAAAACAAGGTCTTACGTTCGAATAAAAAACAAACAAGGTCTTACGTTCGAATAAAAAAAAAACAAGGTCTTACGTTCGAATAAAAAAAGACAAAAAGGTCTTACGTTCGAATAAAAAACAAACAAGGTCTTACGTTCTAATAAAAAAAAAAAGGTCTTACGTTCGAGTAAAAAAAAAACAAGGTCTTACTTTCGAATAAAAAAAGACAAAAAGGTCTTACGTTCGAATAAAAAAAAAGACAAAAAGGTCTTACGTTCTAATAAAAAACAAAAAGGTCTTACGTTCGAATAAAAAAAGACTTAAAGGTCTTACGTTCGAATAAAATAAAGGCACTGTAAACAAAAGAAATGTGTCTGTCTATATTTTTGAGATGAGCTATTATGTACAGAAGGATGTCGAGAATTCCACAAACGGAGCGCGTAAGGAAGAAGTTTTAATTAAAATGGACCCTTGTACTTAGAATCAGAAAGAGATAAATGAAATATCTTGCAAACAAAGCGAGGAAGGAAGGTTTTGAGAATTTGAGACTTAGACGACATATGGAAGGCAAAATGAATATGAGAAGGCAGAGTGACATATATGTGTGGATCTTCTGCGAATGGATTGATGGTAAAAAGGCGCACGTCTTCAACTAAATACTGTAACTTTATTTACTATCTATTTTTAGTGCTGTGTATTATGTCCTGTATTTTTTTTTAGTTTTTTTTTTCTACGACATAAGTAGATAAGTTATCCCTTGTTTTTTGCTTAGCATTACGTTTCAGTTTCCTTTCAAAGTCTTTCTTATTCTCCATCACTTCCATTAGACCCTTGCATTACGATTTTTCTTGGGGTGAAATAATTAAAAAAAAAAAAAAAACTAAAATATCTTGGACATATCATGAGGAAGGAGGACTTAATGTAGCGATTTTCCAAGCGTAGCTTAGATGAGGCACAAGTCCGAAAATAGGGGGACACCTAGTGAGAATCGAAATCACAACTAAGTTGTAATTGTTCTAGCGAGACAAGCTTGCTATTACACCGCCTCGAGGTGCCCAAATCATTTTCTAAGTGTATATTAGATGTGGCACAAGGCCGATGTATGGGGGCACAGAGTGAGAATCGTACTCACTACTCAGTTGTAATTGTTCTAGCGAGACTAGCTTGCTAACAATTACACCGCCCCGAGGTGACCAGGAAGACTTAATGTCTTTGAAGTCAGTGGGTCACCTAACTGATGAGCGTGTGTTCGTGGCGTAACTGGGCGTGGGAGGTTTGGAAAAGTGACAAACGTTGCTAAGTCTTAAAAGGGACACAAGGTTTTGGGGAGCCAGGATCTCCTACGTCCTTCGACACTTAAAAGGAGCGGCTACTATAAAAACTTCGGTCTCCGACAGGTGTTATTTAATCTCTCGAAACAGAAACAGAAATGACGTTACCATATTAATTTACCCTTGTTACTATTTTATGGAACAAACACAAGAATGGGTCAATATTGCTATTATATGTTCTTTTAAGAATTGTCAAAAAGAAAGTCAATTATTTTCCTATGCTCAATATCGGTGACATAAAAGATTAAATACTTGTAATTACAGAAAACAGGAATCTCTATCTATAAAAGACAGGATATGTGTGTGTGTGTGTGTGTGTGTGCGTGTGCGTGTGTGTGCGTGTGTGTGTGCGTGTGTGTGTGAAATGAATGCATGGTCGCAAATTCCGACGGAATTGCAGTAAAATTTACATGCTCCAAGTTAGTGGCAAGGCCAAGACCGACTTTGCATTTCCCAACTTCCATCGATAGACTTTTTCATGCTTCTACGGCACCTTTCATGTAGTTTGAGGCCATTTTGTACTGGCCAGAATGAGAGCCTATAGCTGGCTGTCACGAATAGGCAGGAAGATTCTACTGGCCAGCGTGAAAGCCAACAGCTGACTGACACGAATGTTAACTAGCATGCTAGCATGCAAAAAAATCAATAGCTGCATTCGTCACAAGTGGGAACAATTTAAATCTGCATAGCACTTTACTCCAATTGGCTCATTCGCTTGCTTAAACTCAACGTTGATTCTGATTCCGCAGAACTGGGGTGGGTGTGAAAAAGTATTTGTTGTTAACATTCTTTTTTCATTCGGTTTTTCCAGTTTCGAGTCTTTTTTTTAAAGCTGATCGTTTTGTGTTCATTTTGTTTAGTTCTTTTTTCGTAACAGATTTAATGTTTAGTATAGAGCTTAGAAAAAATTCACAGTGTGAGATAGTCAAGAATTAAGGCATGTAGCAACATCAGCACGGCAAAGGGCACTCCTTTAAAGGCAAGGAAGGTCCAAAATATTTTAAGTCAAGTGATAGCGATTGCTGTATGAGTCGTACGATTTTTGAATCAAGCGCTGTCAACGCCGGGCTATGCTGCTAGTATCCATATAAAAGAAAATCTCCTGTCGACGGACAGTTAGTGGTGATGTAGAAAGAAAACAATAATTATTCTTCTATATGATGCGTCCCTTGCAATCATGGCTCTCTACATCTTCCTATGCCTTGTGCTCGGTTTTTCTACTTTTGTTAATTAAGCTATCCATTCGCACACCGTAGTTGTCTTGCTGTCTTCCACATCTCTTGCCATCAATATTCAAACTCAACTTCTTATTTTCGACTCTTTTTTTAGTTGCGATAAAAAAGATCTGAAACTAAAATGAAGCAATAATAGAAAAAATAAATAAAAATTGAAAATGTTTCATCTAAGTGAATAAAATGACTACTATTATTATTCGACTTCGAATTCCAGTCGAATCCATTACATTCACTTAAGTGCTAAATCCTTGCGAAAGATATGAATCTTCTTCTTCTCTAAAAAGCCATGTTTAAATTGCAAGACAGACGGGTTCTATAGCCTTGGATGGCAACTGGACTACCACAGAAAGAAATGGCAACCTACATTAGGAAAAAAAATCTGCCTCGTCAGTCATGTATCGAAAGATACATGATCGCCTAAGCGTGTATCATGCATGGCACATAACAGAATCGGAGGGCCCAGTTCGAATTCATTACAGTCACTTATGTGCTATACCCTTGGGAAAGATACGAATCCTCTTCTCCCCCTGCCAGCTATTGGTAAATAGCAGGACAGACCGGGTTCTATAGATTTGGATGACAACTGACCTACCCCAGAAAGAAATGGCAACCTGCTACGGGAAAAAATCTGCGTCGTCAGTTACGTATCGAAAGATACATGAGCACCTAATCCCGTATCCCGCATGGCACATAACTGACTGAGTATTATTATTAATAAATGGGACCCTAAAAGCTGGTATCTTAACTATCGGGAAATATAGAATAAGGATGTTCTTAAATCTGAATTACTTTTCACGTTTACCCTTCATAGTCTAATCAGTAAGGCAAGATTAGATATACAAATGAATACTGAAAAGAAAATTTCGTGGCTCAGAGATATTTTTCAAAATTTATATTCAGATGATTGGCCATTGAAATATTGATTTTTGGAATCGGGTTATGTCGTGAATATGTCAGAATCTCTCGTATATACGAGCTGCGACCCAGCGGTCTATGGAAATTAAATCGTGAAATATCTTTCACAAATAAACAAGTTTGTTAGATGAGATTCTATGTTAAATTGTTTGGGAAACGATCAGATAAATCAACAATAATATTGGGTAGAGTTTCATCCTATCAACTTAATCGATTAATTTAAATAGACAGATCTTAAATAGCAAATTCTCTTCGGGCTTATTGCCAAAATGCATGGTAATATTAGCTACTTCCTTATGAGGAAACATTCGGACTTATTTGACCATGCAGCCAATGCTACCCCAGATAGGCTTTTCTTCACTCCCTGACGATCGAGCTGGAATCAAATTGTAGTATCTGTTATCCTTGTTATAAAGTGTTGTGGCCTTGTTAAGGCTAAAAATTAAAAAAAAACTCAAGAGATGGATTGAGTTAAACAAATATATTAACAAAAACATTATTACAAACATATATAAACGAGTGTTACAGCAAGAATGTTCGGTTCGACTGTCAGAGCTGACTGCTGGAAAGTTCACTCTTAAAAGGTAGTACCTGCTCGTATTTATAACAGGGAGAGTTCATTCGTGCATGGTTAAATTACCATAACATAAAGATAATGGTAATATTAATCATTTCCTCAGAAGGAAATATTCGTCATTCATTAAACCGAGCAGACAGTGCTGCTGTAAACTGAAATTAATAAAATCTTTCTCTGAAAACATTTCAAGTTACATGTGATGTGCATTTTCGTTGTTGCTAGAACTGAAAGTCCTGAAGTAATGTGACGTTTGTTATCTTGTATAGTTATCTATGATTCTGTAATGCCAGTGCAAGTTGTTCAAAGTAGGATGCTCCACACTGGCAGCTACACGCTTCACTCGCTCGGAGATATTTTTGATCTTTCATGCGAGTAAGCGTCTGTATACTGCCGGGAGTTTAGTTATTTTTGATCTAGTTTGGCGTCATGCATGGCGTCTATATAAAAATCTGGATCGGGCGAAACTATTAAAAACATGACTCGAGTATTTAGTTTGCAGCACATTATTGGCTTGGTGCATAATTATCAGGCGTTTTTCAAAACAATATTTATTATGAAAAAAGAAACACCAATTCAACAATAACATATTTAAATGATTATTCCGGAGCGTATGATTATCAACACACATTTTTATAACCTGGAAATAATAAATATTTCTATTAAAAAAAGTAAACAAAACAGAAATTTTTATTAACATTAGCTCGTTAAAAAAAAACTGATAATTATGAACAGGCCTAATATTTTAATTTCCTTTTCTTAAATACTAATTTTATTGTAACTGATGCATACAAGGAGATATTTGAAAGGTTTAGTATGTACTAATTGCATATCCCTGCGGTTTATGAAGGATTCAGTGTACGTGCCCTCACAGCTTTCATTACAAGTACAGTCCTATTCGAGTAGAGGTGCTGTTCTTTGTTCAAGATCATATTCGTGAAAACTACGAATGCATATGTCATGTATAAAACACACCCACCAACTCTGCCGTACTTTTGCCCCGGGAATCTATCTATCTATCTATCTATCTATCTATCTATCTATCTATATATATATATATATATATATATATATATATATATATATGGGGTGTAGGGAAGAGGTTGTAACTGTACAAACGAGAGAAACGTTTATATTTTAAAAAGAATATAAACTGCAAACTTTTTTTTTTTTGTTTTTTTTAATGTGGCTTTTTTTTATTTTAAAATATATATTATACGCTATTTTTCCTAATTCTGCTACACGTGTTTCTGGTTTCGCGACCTTCTTCAAGCACAGAGTAGATATTTCCACGTATTATAAAAATGAATTCTTTGTATGCTAGTGATTCAAATGTCTTTCCAAGAAAGACACATTTCAACGAAAAACGTTTGCGGTTTATCTTTTTTTTTAGTATATATATATATATATATATATATATATATATATATATATATATATATATATATATTGAATCAATTAGCGATATTAATGCGATTAATGGCGAAATCTCTTCGCTAACAAACTTAATATAAGCATTAAACTTCTAACAATCCACTGAATGATGCGATCCTTATGTACAAAATTGTTGTCAGATGGATCTAGTGTATTTTTATAGAAGCAAGTACTTTCAAAGACTTCATGTCCTCATCATCAGGCTGTAATTTTTTTCCTTTAAAATCAAAACTTGAAGACGAAATAAATGTGTTGTAGACCGAAAGATGTTTTTTTAAGAATGTGTTATTTATTAACAGTTATATAATATTGGAACGTGCAAGTCGCAACGCTAAAGTTCAAATATTTCAAGTGAGAATTTTTACATGAATTTTGTAATTTAGTAAATCCACGAATTATTTTGTTGTAAGTGTTTTCCAGTTAACGTGACATGAACTAAGTACATAGTTCAATTAATAGTCATATGTCTTAGTAGGTTTTTTTTTGTTTTTTTTTTCTGGAATTTCGTACTGCGGATCGATTGTTTTTTATTAACATATTTTATTAGACAGCGTATATATTATATTATAAAGAAATAATCATATATTTAATCAATTAGAAATATTAATGCGATTAATGGCGAAATATCTTCGCTAATAGCCTTAATATAATCATTAAACTACTAAAAATCCACTGAATGATGTGATCCTTATCTATTAGCAAAGATATTTCGCCATTAATCGCATTAATATAGCTAATTGCTTCAATACATGATTATTTCTTTATAATATAAAATATATATTCTAATCCCCTCACTTTTACTTGCTTACTTTATTGATAACTACAATCTTAAATTAAATTCAGCATCAATCGTCATCTTCTGTCTTCTTGAATCCTGTTCATATTTTATCCTTTCCTCAATCCGGTCTATTCTCTGTCTTCTCTTTCATTTTCACTTCCTGTAACTCATTGAGTGCTAGAGCCATACTCGCCCTCCTTGGGGTGAAATGAAAAAAAAATCGAACTATATATATATATATATATATATATATATATATATATATATATATATATATATATGTGAAGGTAGATATAAGCGTAAAGCTCCGTTACAATTACGAAGACATGCCCATCATCTTTTTAGCAAGATAGGTATATGAATTATTGTAATACATTGCGTGCCAAATTATTATCGAGACAACATTTTTCTAATATTTCAAAAACCACCCAATCAATTCACACAAAATTTTCACTCAGCGTTGGCAACACTGACCTACGCAATCACTGAAATTTTCGTACTGATCTGAGCAATGTAAACAAACTGGCGCCATATTTGTTATCAGCACAATCAGTGTTGTTATCAGCAGGTTAGGGTTGTTATTGCGCAGGTCAGTGTTACCAACATTGTGTGAAATTTTTGTGTGAATTGATTGGACGGTTTTTGAAATATGAGAAAAAAGTTATGTCGATAATAATTTGGCACGCAGTGTAGATTCGAATCGAGAAATAATCGAGTCGGATTTGAACTCCAATCGTTGTCTTTACATTCACTTTTGCGTATATGTCATTGGGAAATGTATAAACCCATCTCTTCTTTACAGCAGGCGAAAATGCAGCAACCAGTAAATCACTAAGACATCTCTAAATTTAAAAAAAAGTATTTGGCTGTGGCGGGGCATTGTTTAAACATTAGACTCACATCCGCTCAACATATTTGCAGTATGACGCACAAGTTTACTTTGTGGGTGTTTTTGGAAAATGGACATACTCAGAAATATGAAGCCATATATGAAGTTGAGTAATCGAACTGATCTGCAATGGGCTTCCAAGTTAAAAAAAAAAAAAAAAAAAAAAAAAAAAACAACTCTGATGATGATTTCAATGCGGGCAGAAACATTTTTCTTTTTCCAATCAGTTCTCTTTAGAAAAAACAAATTAACTTATAGAAAACTAACATTTTTCTATTATTCTCATATTATCTAAAGCAGATTCATTTTATTTTTTTTTCAGTTCTTGGTTTTGTTCAATGTGTCTATAAAATTTTCTGCAATTATTTCAGATGAAAATTCATTCCATCTTTAAACTAGAAATGTAATTTCATTAATCGGCATTGATACAAATAATCTGATGAGAAATAAAAATAAGACTAGATTATCTCTAAATGGACAAAATAGATTTAAATCTGAAGATTAACTGAATTCAAATCTTATGCAGATTTAAAAAGTCCATTTAAATTGTCTGCAGATTGCAAAAATAGAAACTACATCGTCTACTGATAAGGAATACAAAATCTCCAAATCAAAATTTCAACAAGTAATTTCAAAATACTATTTCAATAATTATATGAAGGGATTAGATTGAGTCATAGATAATTTCTGATTTTGTTTATGAACTTTATACCTAAAACTTTAAGTCCAATTTCATTTCATTCAATTTTATATTCTCCATTATTTGCAATAAATTGTTGACACATATCAGGCTAACTTTTGAGTAAAATTCAATAGGTTTTGATATAAAACGGTTTTACATGAACTTTTAAATGTGCCTTTTGTTTGCGAAATTTCAGCCCCCTCTCCGATCAAAGCTGTGGTGGAGAGATTGAAACAATTAATAATAATGTAAATAGTGTAATATTGTAGGATGGGTAGAACAAATCCCGCTGATCACACTGTATAATTTGGGGTTATATACCAACGGATTTGCTACCTCTACTATATATATATATATATATATATATATATATATATATATATATATATTAGGCAGCGTATATTTTATATTATAAACAGATAATCATACATTGAATCAATTAGCAATATTAATGCAATTAATTGCGAAATCTCTTCGCTAACAGATTTAATATAAGCATTAAACTACTAACAATCCACTGAATGATGCGATCGTTTTGTATAAAATTGCTGTCACATGGTGTATTTTTAGAGCAGCAAGTACTTTCGAAAACTTCATGATCTCATCATCAATCTGTAGTTTTTTTCCTTTAAAAAAAAACTCGAAAAGGAAATAAATGTATTTTAGACAGAAAGATGTTATAATTAATAATGTGTTATTTATTAACTGTTTTAAAATATTGGAATGTGCAAGTTGCAACGCTAAATTTCAAATACACCAGATCCATCTGACAACAATTTTATACATAAGGATCGCATCATTCAGTGGATTGTTAGTAGTTTAATGCTTATACTAGGTATGTTAGCGAAGAGAATTTGCCATTAATTGCATTAATATTGCTAATTGATTCAATGTATGATTATTTCTTTATGATATATATATATATATATATATATATATATAGTTTATTCAAATTTAGGTAATCCGTATGGGTAGACCTGAGGAGGATGATATCCAGAGAGCTCAATGTAAGATTCAGAGCATATATGTTTGAATAAAAGACAGACCACGTTAAGATTCCATGTAATAAGCTCTTTCACCATAACCCCTTTAACAGGGTTCTGGATCAGAGAAATTTACTTCCAAAAGATGAAATGAAAGCTTTTGGAAGTAAAGTCTGATGATCCAGAACCCTGTTAAAGGGGTTATGGTGAAATAGCTTATTACATGGAATCTTAACGTGGTCTGTGTTTTTTATTCAATAAATATATATATATATATATATATATATATATATATATATATATATATATATATATATATATATATGAGAAATATAGTTTTAAAGTTTACTATATTTATGGGATAACGTGTACTATATCAGAGACAGAGCGTATGTAAATATAAAGATGCAAGTGAACACTGAAGGGAATACTCAGAATCGACAGGCTGTTTCATGCGTCTTGTCTCTGAGTGTTGACTTCAATGTTTACTGATATATATATATATATATATATATATATATATATATATCACAAAATTATTATTTCTTCTATGAAGCTAAGATATTTAAATCGGCTGTACAGATTTTCCTTCAATATATGTATATATCTCTGAGATGAAATATTATGATTACTTACATTATTTACATTATTCGGATTTTTATCTTCATCATTACCATATTCCCAACGTTCCAACTGTTGTACACTCTGACCTTCTTCAGGTGATACGCGTTAAAAGGGAGATCACCGATTTCTGTCAGATGAGGTTGAAATAATAGACAGGGGACATCATTGGAAAATACGAAAACTTAAGGAATCAGCCCATATACTATGCTACAAAAATCTCCTGAGCCGACCAAGCATAGAAATTAATAAAAAACGGAAGCCAGTATGAAGGAGTACTAGAGAAAAGCAATGAAAAATTGCAGTGTATGCTCTGGTAAAAATTTGAAATAATCATAATCATAATAATAATAATAACAGAATAATTGCAATATAATCACTGGTAAAAAAAAATGATACTGAGACATTAGGTTTAAAAGTCCCAAAACTCCATACACAGATGTTCTTGATGATATCTGTGTATGAACACATGGCCCAGTGGATAGGGACGTTTTGTTAGATCCAGTGACTAAACCCAAAAGTTGTGAGTTCAATACCAGGCCACAATAGTGGGGAAGCAAAATCTTGGAGAAGTTGAGTTAAATGAAATAACTGTGACATCTTGGAATGGGAAACTATAACAGTCTAGCCCGGTGGACGAAAAAAATATGTTCGATTTGAAATTCAAATCACCAATGATGTAAGATTTAACCTTGTCAATCCATTGCCTTAAGCGTTAAACTTCGTACGTAACCCATTTTCATCATTTGTTATGATATTTAAAGAATCTTTAATCATGATACATTAGGCATTATAATTCTGTCCAAGAAACCGAAATAACTTGTTTACACTAAATGTTTTTTTCTCTTTAAATTTATTTATTTCTAACTATATTTTAAGGTAAAATGTAGACAATGGCAGCATAGCACCGTTACTCCATTTCGTTGATTTGATAGGTTTTTATTATTAGGAAGCATTACATTATGCAATTTTTTATTGAAAACATAAGGGACAGAGATCATGTAAGGATTTACAGGTTCTTGTTGTTTTTAATATTTTCCATTTTTACCGTAGGAGGTTTGTTAACTTCTTTTACGTTCCAAAAATATTTAGAGAGGGACGTTCTGTTACGATACGCATTGTTGTTGAAAGATATGTGTTGATACCACCTCGTTTTAAAGGGATTTTTCTTAGTACCGATATAATTTTTTTATCTGTTGGATTTTCTCTAGATGAAACAGTACTTACGTAAACAAGGGAATCTGCTAGACAGCTATTTTTTAACGGACAGTCGTTAGAACTTTTACAATTATAGAAGTTGGTATCATTATTGTTGTTTTGCTTTGGAATGTCTATTGTTACTTAGGATTAAGTGTTGATTTTAAATTTTTTGTATTTTTAATAAGTTTTTCAAGGTTATCTGTACAGGTATAGCTTAAATTAAGTGTATTTTTATTAAAAATCTTACTAATAGGATTATTACTAGGGAAGTGTTTCTCAATTAAATTAGTTGTTAGCACTAATTTTTGACTCAATTGTTATGATATATTTAAAGAAACTTTAAGCATACATTAGGCATTACAATTGTTTCCAAGAAACAGAAATAACTTGTTTTACACTAAGTGTTTTTGCTCTTTAAATCCTAATAGATGATAAGCTTTTCTAACTCATTTAATGTTATATATTTTAAACGTGATCGTAAATCAGTTTTACACTATTTTTCGATCGGTATTTTAGAGTAAGGTCAGAAGCAGAAAGAATGGATTGGATATCATTTCCAAGGACAGTAATTGCATATTATTTGGAATTGTAAAAAAGTACAAAGATGCAGTGACAATAAATTCTTTTGCTGGAGTTAGATAGATGCAACATTTTTAACGATTGAAGTTATCCTGAAAGTAAAATTGCTCTTAATATACTTGCCATTAATGCCCGGCATTTGCTTTCAATAAACGGCTCTACAGCTTCAGTCTTCTTGATCAAAATGTAATTATAGGCCATTTTACGAGAGAAGGAACAACAGTAATATAAAACCAGCAGTAAATAATTGAATAACTTTCACATTTTGCAATTGAGGTTGAAATCAAACGATGCTGGTCCTTAAAGCAACGGATTTACACCTATTTCTTTTCACTTTCTTGCTCGCCATATACTTAAACGCCGAGGAAAGATAAGACAATAAATAACATTCTTTTATTGTGTGTGTGAAGAACGGATCTCATAAAAAAAGTTATTTACGAAGAGATGCGTTGAGAAGAATAGTCATCCATAACATGAATAAATACCTACTCTTCTCCCAGTTGCAAATGCTCCACCCAACAAACTTAGGGGGATTATGTGCTCAAGATGTTTCACACTGCACAACTTGCATACAAATGCCGCCTTTTCAACATATTTGACCACGGATTTTCCAGACGCCAAGTCATCAAACTCCTGAAGCCAAGGCATCACTTTGAATATACGCTCTTTAGCACTAGGGGGCGTCGTCATTGATGTTCTGAATTGGATCATTGGGTAGTTCCTGGTCTTTCAAACATCATACTAGCCTCACCATGTCGACCCCATCAGAGCTGATCAGTCTCTGATGCGCCCCACCCCCATGCTAAATTAACAGCCTGCAGTCACTGACTTTTATTAGGCAAACCATAACCGGCTATCACTCATTTGATTGGAAGTTGACCAACAGCCAATCGCAATGGTGTGAGCTCTATTTCAGTTGTTTACGGGGGATTTTTTTCTTTCTTTTTTTTTCTGTGGAAACTCATCGGATATCATCGGATACTCGGAAGGTAATTATGTTTTCCGGTTTTTGTTTTTTTTTTTTAATTGTTTTTTTTTCTTTCCCCATCAAGTGCCCTCTCGCCAGCTGATAATTACTGTTATTAAAAAAATGCAACCATAAAATAATTAGAAATATCACATCATATTCATGACACCAAGCCATCAAGCTCAGGGAAGAGTTTCATATCGAATGACCCCTTCAACATTATGTCTATTGGAAGGACGAAATAGCTTGTAAAAATAAATACCGCTGTTTGGTATAACTGTTTTACCTTGTTTTTCAATCACAGTCAGTGAGACGGCCATGAAACTTCACCCACAAACCATGATCAATCGACTGGTTGGTGACTGAACCCTTCTGATATACTCTCGCTTATGTTCCTTTTATCGAGTGGCAGAAATTCATCTTCCCAAAGTCTCCAAGCTCACGTAGTTCTTAAATTGCAGCTTTTCTATTTCGCGCGGTTTCTTCCAGGAGGTAAGATCTTTTTAACTTCTACATGCAAGATGTTCTTTCACATTCTGTAAGTTGACTGTTGCCCAGCTTACTAAGGCAGAATTCAGATTTATGGAATGGATCCAACTTATCCAATAAAAAAAAAAACTTGTCGCCCATCATTAATTTTTCTCACTCTGCATTTTTATTATTACTTATGCTTCTGTTGCATTCAAGACCTTTCAATTGCAGTATCCTTATTGTTAATTTCATTCAAAGTTGTTAATTGCACGTTCAGAAGAATGTGATCCATAACATGAACTAACGCTAGTGTTTATAGTCATGAAATAAACAAACCCAAAGCCAAACGAACAAGCATAGATATATACGTATAATTCAGTGGCGAATATTAGACACTGAATTTGAATAATATAAAGTAAATGCTTTCTGCAGGTATATGTCTATAGGTAGACAAGACTGCATGTGGACTATCCGTCTCATTCCCAGATCGATCGTGCTTTAGTATATATATATATATATATATATATATATATATATAATATATATATATAATGGTTATGTACCCATTTCCGATTTTCACTCGTCGAAGTGCAGTTGAAATGCAATGAAACCAAAATGCATCTTTGTAGTGAGTAAAATGGTTTTGTCTATATGATAATTTTTAATACATACATACATACATATATATATATATATATATATATATATATATATATATATATATATAGAGAGAGAGAGAGAGAGAGAGAGGAATGTATGTAAGTATGAAACCGATACTATCAAGTTATTTCGTTTGAAGATATTTTTTTTGAGCATGTTCTCTCGATTTCTAATTACGTCCATAGATTAGTAGATACATCTCTAGATTCCTAGGTGGATTTCTTCTTTTTATCCGAGCACTTTCGGCTATATATTTCTAATTTAACAGTTAAAATATTTAATCCTTGAAAATGGCTAAATGTATAGCCGAATGCGCTTGGATAAAAAGTACATTCGGACAGTTTTTATATAATTTATCATCCGAAAAGAAACAAAAATTATTAGATCGTATGAGAAATTGTATAAAAAAATAAATAAAAGCACCTTGTCTGTCGTATTCAATGAAATGTGCATGAAAGAAGGATTGCTGCCTAAATACACAAATATATATATATATATATATATATATATATATATATATATATATATATATATATATGAGAGTGTGTATGTGTGTGTTAGTGTGTTTACACACATATATATATATATATATATATGTATATACATGGGCGGTGAGTGTGTGTGTGTAAATGTAAAATGGATAGTTTAGTTAATAAAACAAGGAAAATCGAAAGGGTACCAATATAATCAGTACGATAAACATTTATGAAATATTAATTATTAGCGATATGACAGAATTGAAGCATGGAAAAAAAGCTTTTAAGTTCGTTTTTTTCGGACAAGCATGTGCCCTTCATCAACGGACTGTGGCATAAACAGAGAAATGTGAATTACTCATCGACAGTTGTTTTTCTAGATGGTGTATTTTCCAGTGGAAATCGTATTGTCAGGAGAAACCCAATTTATGTTTGATTCCTCGATATGCGAATGTTTTTTCGAAAAATTAAAATTAAAATCTTTGATCGATATAAAAGCGTTAGGCAGGTCTATTATTAGTAGTGTCTGTCGTGGTGGGTGATATTGTAAACATAGATGAAGAGTGTTATAGGTTGAGAAGTGAAAAGGCGTCTCGCATGTCGCAAGTTTTTCTAATTATATATATACATATATATATATATTAAAGACATTTTTTTATGTTTAACATTCTTTTTATAGATACAAGTATTTAAGTAAATGCTCTGTTTATAATAAAAAGTATTAAATAACATTTACCGGCCTGAATGTCCGAGAAATTTTCAAAATATTCGTCCTTTGACAGGATTCGAACCTGCATCCTGTACGGAACCGTCATTTACGCTGACGTGCCTTAACCGACTCGGCCACAAAGGAGCGTTCGGTAGGCAAGGTCGAATTTACTGCATATAAACTTCAATCTTCCATGAATCTCGTACATTCATAACTGCTCATGGCGTATTAAATGTAAACAAATGACGTCATACATTAAAAAATGTGTTTAATAAATTGTCGGACTTTGTCCAATTCTTAATATATATATATATATATATATATATATATAGATAGATAGATAGATAGATAGATAGATAGATACACCTAGTGAAAACTGAAATTCTCAATGTATGTAGACATAGAAAATCTTGGCTACTAAATTAGACGTTTTCCCGTTATTGACTTTCCACTGAGGATTTTTTTTTTTGTTGTTGAATAAATATTTATATCCCCCACTTAGGTTGTTTTTGTTTTTGTCACGTGGTATGATTTTAGCTATCACCTATAAATATGTGTTTCTCTTTGCCGCGTTAGCCAAACTTTCCTGACGATCCGTTTAGGCGAAACCTAGGTAGGTTTGTCAGGCTCACTAGGTTTATCTAGGTCTGCTCTACGGTTGTATTGAGCTCTTTTGTTAGTTAGTTGTTACTCGTATCGGGGTTTTTTCTTTGGGCTTCAGACCTGCATCTGTGCGATTTTTTTGTCGGCAGAAGTTCATGTTTGTAGCTGTTTCTTTTTTTAAAACCTTTTTTTCCTTCGAGATTGATTTGATTAGCAAATCAAAAAAATTCGAGTATTTTTCGAAACGAGTCTAGTTATCTATATATATATATATATATATATATATATATATATATATATATATATATATATATATAATAATTATTCTTACTATTATTATTTGGTGATGGGCGTGGCTGGACGAACGTAACCGAGTATGCCTGTATAGTAGGGAGACTAGTCCCTCCCTCTTGTAGAAGGCTGCTCAGGCACTTTAGTGTTTGTTCAACACCTATAGAGCCCACTTTTGGTGTATACTTTAATTATGCTGAACGTACCATAGTCATAGTTTCTTGGAAAGAGCGCATTTTCTTATGAGAATAAGTCTACCCAAGGTCAGTACACGGAAACCTTCAGACACGATGAGCTGTGAATTTGTGCTTGCGCGACCATCAAATGCTCACTCACAAGGTTTGTATCAAACCTTTTTTTATGGGTGCATTCTTGAGTGGCTAGAACGTATGCTTTCCGACCATGATACCCAAGTTCGAATCTCCCCATTTTCAGCAAAGCCTGAAAGGTGATCTCTGTGTCTGGCTCAAGCATTGTGAGTGACCGAATTATTTGGTAGCCGTCTATTTGTGTCGTAGTATGAAGTCACAATTCATCGTGATCAAACGTTTGAACGCACTGGCCTTGAACAGACTTGATCACGCTCAGATAATGTGATCCCTTCCAGAAAATGTCATCAGGAATCTGACCTTGATGTTATCGGCCTGGAAAGGCGATCCTTGTACGACACTTTTAGAAAATGCATGAAAACTATTTTATTTTATTTTTTAGATAGTTATTCATTCATTTTTACTGCGAACATTCAGCGGCAAAAGAATTTGAACGCCGGATACAAGCGCGTTTTTAAATGCATGAAAACGGAATGTATTTCACTGTTTATTTCATTGATGATTAGATGTATTTATTAAAATTGTTTGTTATTAAAAATAGCTGAAATATTTCACTTAATGTAAATACGGATCGTTATAATATTTTGCTATACAGCCATTTGAAAGAGAAGATATTTTATATATCTAAAAACATAATTCTCCAGAGAAACAAAATTCATTTAAATTTTATTAAGATAAATGATCCTCTGGCTAGAAAATAATGTTTAAACATTTAAAAGTCAAACACTGTAAAATAAAGTATTATATTGCTTTGTTTGGTGTATATTTTCAATTTATTTATTAAATTTTATTGTAAAACTCTGGGCAGTAAAACTAAAACATAAAAAGTATTAAATATTTTTAAAAAATGCAATCGATTATTTTTTATTTCTGAAAGCATTTCAAAATTATATTTTTATTATTTTGCAAACCAGATATACAATAAATCATATTCTTTCCTCTTGAGCATTTGCCTCGTTTCGGTAGGAGGTTGAATGTTTCAGGATTGTAGTTTTCGGATTTTGATGTCTTTTTCGATATCAGTATTATGAAATGGGGTAACATAAAATCGTCTGCATCACTTACGAACTGAAAAACATTTTGTGAACACGGCTTCCCACATTTCCTGTCTTATGCATTAAAGTTTGTATTTTTCTGTCTCTCCTAATTCCTGTTGTGTCAACACAAGCTTGTTATAAATGTTATGCGCTGCCTTTCTCCGTTCTAACTGACTTCATAATGCCCTGTGAGTTTGTAAATTTTAAGCTCTCTTTCCTCATGAGGATGACTAAAAAAATAACTTTCTCTTTCTAATGAAAAATGTCAGCGCTCTCTTTATTTCCATTTTATCTAGAACTTCGTCTTTGTTCAAATGGGATTCTCAGCATCCTTCTGTAGAACCATATCTATTGCCTCAAGTTATTTATTCATCTGTCATGCTCTGGTAGTGGGGTCGATATATGGGTTGTTGTTTCAGAGCCATATTTGCAGTTCACTGTTGAAATATTTCCTAGTTATTTAAATTTTAAAAACTTCTCAGAGGTAACCTGTAGAAAAATACAATATGTATAAAGGTAAAAGACAATAGGAAAACTGTATTATTAGCCGACGCGTTTCGTCCTATGTGGACATTTTCAAAGCAAAAACGAAATGAATTTATTAAAAACAAAGAAAGTATTAACAACAAAACAAATGCACTTAGAAACTGGAAGAATTTAGAAAACACTATTGTAGTCATATTGTCAACTGAAAATTACATCAAGTACATTCACGGGTAGAAATATTGTTTTTAATGTTGAGTTGACAGATTCAAACATTTTCTTTTGATTTCTAGATATAGTTGTATACGTTGGTTTGGAAGAGTAGTAATTCTATTAGGAAAGGTGTCATTGAAAAAAAAAACTGTTGTTAACAGTTACTTTGTTGCAATAAATTCATTTCATTTTTGCCTTTAAAAAGTCTACATTAAACGAAACGCGTCAGCTAATAATACAGTTTTCCTAGTTTCATTTACATTTATACATATTTAAATGTGTAACTGTTTAATTTTAAAATACGCACTGACAGTTTTATATTTGTATTTGTTACTGATTGCATTCATTGCTATTCGATTCTTAAACGGGCACTATATCGAAATCTGATATTCATGATAATCACGCCATTTTCTTGAAGAATCTTGATACAATATTATCTTTGTGGTCTCTTTTTTCCATTCCGTTGGCTCTGTTCCTTTCCGAGCTTAATACCATCAAACCATAGTATGGTAAACAAACATACCTTGCTTATCAAATTACGAATGCAGTCGTCTTCTTAGTGAAAGACCTTCTAATGTCGTCTTGTGCTAGAGTTAGCTACAATATGTTATTCGTTAAAGCATTGTTCTATGATATCATTACATGAATAGAATATATGCAACTGCGCTAATTGGGATCATTTTTGCCTTAACTACACAGAATCTCCTTTTCATCAATTTAGTCCTTAGGATAAAAAAGAATATGAAACCAAATAAATCAAAGTATCAGGCTTAGAGTGACGGTTAACAAGCTATTGTCACACGCTAGTATTGGGAACTCCTCAAAGAAATAATAGGTGTCAGTTTACACTTCTTCTTCTTCTATGTGCTGTATCCATTCAATATATAGATGATCATGACTCTCCACATCTTTCTATCTCTTGTGAACTTTACCATGTCTCTCTTTGCCCAATAATACTAGCTAATCAGATAAATGTCTTCTCCTATTTATCTTGGTCTTAATATGAGAGTTAATTCTTCCGTAACCTCATTCATCATTAGGTGCTCCAATAATTTATTCGGTCTTTTCCTTATCCTGAGTAAAAGTATACGTTATGCTGCTATTTTCTTAAAGACTTCCTTTTTGCTTATTAGCTCTATTCTTGTCCGCCGAATTTTTTTTTTTTTCTTTATTGAGGAATGGTATTAATTTATCTATTTTTAATCATTTCACCTCAGGCATGTCAATAAAGCCACTACGATGTAAGAGGTTACTGAGTTTTAGAGAATATGATAAAAACATACTATCAAGGAGAAAGAATAATAAAAGAACAAGAATTAAGAAAACGATTGACATTGCATTTAAATTTTGGAAGACCAATGTAAAGTTGTGTGGGGGTAACACAACTCAACTGATAATAGCAGGTAGGAACAAAAACTCGCGAGGAGGGTAACCGACAAAACCGGTGTCGCACGTCCAACATTCTCACGAGCCAAAAGCCCTCTGATCCGAAACAGAAAAACGCGCCTGCTTTATACAGCCAAGGACCGACCACGATTTGCATGCGAATGACGAGACAACGAGATTTCGCGTTAACTAACCGAGACCGCCCGGCATAAAACATGGGCGCCGCCATTTTGGTTCCTTTACCGCTAGCAAACTGGAGTTTGCACATCGCACAGATTCGCAGGCGTTTCCGAGGTAGGCCATTTTCACAATTTTCCCACAAGTTAAAAGCAAGAAACCAGAAGAGAGTTCCACAAACGTAAATTTCAACAGAAGTAACAGTTAGCAGAGAACATAAAGTTATATCGAAACAGTTCAATTGTAAAATGCTGAGATCTTGCCATCATTCTTGTACTGCGCTTAAATTTCAGAAGGTCTAGATACGACATAGGAAAGTTTATCAGAAAAATTGAAAATGGAATTATTTATAGAAAAGGTAAACAGAAGTTAAATTACATCGGAGGAAAAGTGACTGAAGTCGAGATACCAATAACATTGAAGATATTTTTATTTTATTTTATGAAGAATGTTTAAATATATAGCAAGAACACCATACCTTCTGTGGCAGCAATATTGAAGGCATCGGCGAATGGTAGACTGATAACAAAGTAAGACAGATTCTGGTGAGAAAAAATCTGTAGAACGACATAGCGAAACAATATTCCTAGCAGCAGAGCGCTGACCTAGCAACTGATTCAATAAAATCTTTACGCTTCATGACAGCTGAAAACGTTCGTCCGGGAAGGCGCAGTGGTTCACTCTCCTTGAGGTTTACATCAGCCATGCTGATGGAAGGTAAAAGGAGTTCTCTCATACGATTAAAAGAGAGCGGTTTCGTTTTGAAGACGTTAAAATTCACAAACCATTTGTTGCCCCAGTTAACAACGGATTGTAGGGAAATTTCGAGATCAGCTGTCAATTTGACCTTTACGAACCGCTCAGACTTGCTATTAAGACAAGAGTGAATAATCGGGTCTAAAATTATTGGTTAAGCATTACGTTAATCCGAGATTTCTGTCCATGGGTAGCATATTGTCAGGAAGGTTTTTACTGCGACAGTAGACCAGAAATTAAATTGAAAGCACTCTTAGACAAAGTGGTAATGTAAAATACAACTAATTATTAACTGAACGAAAGATAATGTAAGGTTACCAGCAAAAGAGACACCACAAGATGTGCGTTATATGTTGGAGATGTCAGAATCAATTAGGATCAAGTAGGTAATGTTTAAATATCTGGGTGCTTTAACAAAAGATGGATGAAGTTACCTAGAAATCTGAAGGTGCATTGTAATTTCCAGAGACTAAACAAGAATGTAGTGTTATTTGCACTATTTAGATTCGGACTATTGTTCGCAACTTTGTTGTTATTCTCACAACGTTTCGGCCGTTTTGTCCTACGGCCATCCTTACATATATATATATATATATATATATATATATATATATATATATATATATATATCTTATATAACCTACCTGGAATTCGCAACTATACCCTCTATTTAATCTACGGTATGGACTGATGTCACTCCATCGCGAAAACGGCTTGATAAGAGCGACAAAAAGAAGGACGATAGTCAACATCAAAAAATGACAACGCATTATCCCAGTACAGAGAGATAAGTGAAATTACTTTCTGAACACAATAATAGTTATTTCTCTTGCTTATTCTTGTGCTCTTTGGGGTGATGGTTGATAAGGGTGAGGAATATTGTCTAATTTTATTCTTCCATTGTAAACTGGGTCGAAAGTCTAATTGAGTTCACATGGAGCCAGAAGTATTTGTGTGGGTGCCACTAATTAAGAAACAAAATATAAAAGACAGCAAGTCTTCAACTGCAGCAGCAATCAAAACATGGGTATATGACAGCCAGCAGAAGCAGTTGCAGCTTAATCATCAGACAGGATTAGGTCTAACGCTCTATGTTTACTCCAGTATATTGTCCTAGGAGACGATAGCCTTGTGGGTAAAAGCGTTGCTTTGAGAATTTGGTGACAACAGACATGAGGCAAATAGTCTGAATATAAATAGTGTAAATAATGGTCACTACTCTTTCCAAGCATTCGAGGGTTATTTACACTATTTATATTCGGGTTATTGTCTTCACTTTTTTTCTTGTTATTACAACGTTTCGGCCGTTCTACCCTCCACCAATCATCAGCTGTATATTGATGTGGGTAACCTACAGCAATTCTGAACGGATCCATTTTCTTAATCTACAGGAGTAGACCGTAATCCTTCCACTGCTCATCTAGGGATTTAGTCTAGTTTTATTTTTAGTACTGCTTAGTTATTCCACGCCCCTTTTCCACTGAGTCCAAACGAACATTGCCTGCTCCAGGGACTGAACCCTCACAAGTAAGTATTTATGCTGATGACATTACCAGTTACTCCTGTCTCAATA
This sequence comes from Acanthosepion pharaonis, assembly GCA_903632075.3. Lineage (NCBI taxonomy): Eukaryota > Metazoa > Mollusca > Cephalopoda > Sepiida > Sepiidae > Acanthosepion > Acanthosepion pharaonis. The sequence continues at coordinate 44,003 of CAHIKZ030002875.1, forward strand.
ACAAATCCGTCAGACCAGAGAAAACCTGGCCGATTCTCTTTAAAAGGAATTCCATCCCATGTTTAACTGGGGAGGAAATGGTTCGTAAATATTAATGCTCTGTCTCTGGTTAACCACTATTTTTCCTATCCGCCATCAGCATGGTTTATTCTAGATTCATAGTGAGCAACATTCTTACATGGCCTCATGTTGTCAACTTACTTGAAGTGATACAACTGCATCGAATCAATAGCTGCATCTACTGCAAGGAAAGTTGGATCAATGTGTCGTGCCAGAACGACTTTTCCGTCAGAGTACATCTTGCACATTTACAAATCTACCATTCATTCGTGCATTGAATACTGTTGTCATGTCAAGTGTGTTGCTTATGCTACTCATCTTGATGTTCTTTAAAATATCTAAAGAACAATGCAATCGATTCTGACTTGGCATCCCGACTTCAGTGACTTTCTCATCGACGTGACGGGGCTTCCCTCTGTCTTTTCTATAAGTATTTTCATGGCAACTGTTCTGACGAGAATTTTTCCCTGGGGAGCGGACTAAGTGAATTCAATCTTGCTACTCGATTGGCATCTCAGTCCAATCTTTTAAATGCTGAATTAGTTAAATGTAATCGCCACTACTATTCCAATAGTTCATTTTCTCGAACCTCCAACCTGTGGAACTTCCTTCAAATTTACTTGCTTCCCTGATGACTACAATCTTCAAAAATTTAAATGCAATGTATGCCCAGATTATTTTTCACCTTCACTCTCTTTAATCTCTGCGTACCAGTGGCGTCCCCGCCTTGATTTGGCTGAAATGATGCTTCCAGGTTCAATCTACCCCGTATAGCACTTGCCAAGCAGGACAGTTCGGTGTAGTGAATTTGAAGTCTTAAACCTAATCTAGCTTCTGATTAGTGCTGCTGCTGCTTCCTGTCAAGTTCTGACTGCTGTCATATATTTAGAAATTGAGAAAAAATAAGAGATGAGAATAGTGGGTTAAAAACTTGAAAATAGTGTCGAACCACTATATAATATTCAATCTTCTATGTCAATAGATTTCGGTTAATTTCTTTACAGATTATGAAGAGGTTTGAAACAGATGTTCTATGGTTCTGCTGAGAAATACTAAGAATACAAGAAACACAAAAACTGAGAAATTAGGAAAAATGAAAGGATTAACTTTTGTCTCCATTGAAGTTTATTTTTAATCATTTCATATCAAGCAAAGCAATAAAGCCACAAATAAGCAGGTGGTTAAAGACTGTGAAAGAAAAAAAGAAGAAAATATTATTAATTAACAAGAGCAATAAAAGAACAAGAATTAAGAAAACAGAAAATAACTATTGACATTGCATTTAAGTTTTTGAAGATCAATGGCAATAAAGCCACTAGGGTATAACGGGGTTACTGAGTGTTAGAGAATATGAGAAAAACTACTATTAAGGAGAGAGAGAGAAGAATAAAAGAACAAGAATTAAGAAGACAGAAAATAACGATCGACATTGCATTTAAATTTTTGAAGATAAGGTTGATTGGTAAACAAAAATCCGCAAGAGAGTTCCCAAAGCAAAAAATGCAACAAAAAAACACTGTTAGCATAGAACTTACTGTTGCATCTAGTCATGTCAACTGTAAAAAGATAAGGTCTTCCTGTCAATTGCACTTAAGTTCATACAATGCAGATACCATAGAGGAAAGTTTATCAGAACAATTACCATGAAAATATTTACACTATTTACATTATTCGGATTATTGTTCCCATCTTTGTCGCCATATTTATTACAACGTTTCGGCCGTTGTACGCTCCGGCCTCCTTCATGTGGTTGGAATGTCGAACTGAACCCTTTAGACTGTTCTAGTTCCACGAGCCATATTTTTTTATCAGTTATCAGTTACCTCTTGTTAATTCCCCTCTCGAAGTTCTCCACTGCCTTAACCGGGTATTGAACTCACACTGTTTGGGTCTTGTCACTGGATCTTGCTAACTGTGCCATGCGACAGATAATGAAAATATTTATTGAAAAAGACACCGGGAAACTATGTTAGGGTGGTGTGAAAGAGACTGAAACCGTGATGCCAGGTCAGGACCAATGACATTGCAGATTCTTCTTCAGATTTTATCAGGGATCTCTAAACATATGGAGAGAACTAGTACATAGAGTATAGTATAGCTGGCCACTCGTGTTCGAGGATACCCGTCTTCTAGGGCGGGTAGTCAATCCCTATTTCAGATGTTTGCTCAGGTGCATTTTGTGTTTATTCAACATCCACATAACCCACCTGTGGTTTATACTGCAACTATGCTAAACAGACCGTAGTTCTGGGAAAGAGCGTGTTATCCAGCACGCCCAAACCCTCAGTCACGATGACTTGTGACTTCGTGCTAGCAAAACTATCGACGGCCCCCAAGGATTCCCTCTACCCAATTTCACTTACACGGCTTGGTTCAAGGCACATTCCAAAGGTGACGCGCGCTGGAATCGACCCATCCAGTCCAATAATATCAGAAAATCTCCTGACTGACAAATCGATCATGGTGAGAATCGAACCCGAGTCTCATGGTCAGAATGCGTTATGTTCTAACCATTCGGTTACTAAATGTGTTTTCTATCTGAATTCAAAAACTTTTCAAGAATTGTTGAAGTTGGGACGGCAATGAAGCATCAAACTTATATGTTTCTCTCATAAAGCGCTTTCACACCAAAATGTTTTTTTTGTTGTTCAAAAGGTGCGTGTATTAAATGTAGATACTTTACTCGACTATGCACGCGAACTGATCAATTATCGTTGGCCCGTTGTGATTTACGAGCTTTCTTGACAATTTTATCAAGTGCTAGAGTAAATCACTCGTTAAGCTGGGTTTTACGATCGACGTGCTAACCGTTGCTAAGTGAAGGTTTAGAAGAATTCGTGTCCGACATGGAATTACCAAGTCTTTAATCCGACACACACCTTGTGGTGTTTATCAATGATGTACGGCTACGCAGGTCAGATTCTGTGGAAGAAAAAGATAGCTCCGAAATGCATAATGTTTGACAGATTTATCTATGCATATGCAGCGAAATCTTTTCACTCTGTCAAAACAAACATGAATTGACCAACTTTGGAAGCAACTCCAGAAACTCTGAATAGTGAGGAGCCATATTCTTTCACAACTGACAATGGTCACTAATGTTATTTTCACAAAAGCATTGGATGATAATTTGCAACAGTTTCTTTTGTCATTACTCATTATATTTTCTTGTTACCAAAAAAAAAAAAAAAACTAACATTCGAAATATCCTGTATATTCTTTAGGAGGGTTTAGGTCTTTCGACCCTTTTTGAGGACTCACTACTGAAATAAGTTTCCTTTAAAACAGCCGGATAACCAGCGATTTGTATGCCTATAAACAAGATAGTTATGCAAGACTGGGCTTTCGTCGCGGATGACATACGTCGCGCCAAGGTCGATTAAACGTATATAAACACTCGGTTACATTAATCACTTTCTTAGGTGGATAATTAAATATAGGTTCGAGGAAATGAAATCTGTATGTTTTAAAAAGGACCATAAATATTCAGGGTACTGGCGCTAGAGAATCATAAAAGAAAAGATTGTATCAGAAACTACATCATTTGAAAACTTTCAACATTAGTAACAGCTCAAAGGGATAGCATATAAAAGGGAACAGAATAATGATGTCTTAAACAAAGTGTTGGATTTATACACAGCTACGAACAAAAAGCAAGGAAGGAAACTTCCATCAATTTTCAAAAGGGTCATTACAATTAATAGAACAATTGTCTTTGAACTTCTGATATAAGCAGTTATCATAATTTATATACGGACTATTGTCCTCATCTTTGTTGTTATTATCAAAATGTTTCGGACGTTGTGCCTTCAGGCCTTCTTCAGGTGTATTTTAATCTGGTTAATATACTGGGAATTCCGAATTGAACCCTTTATCTAATTTACGGGGCTAGTTTGTTTTTTCCTCGCAACAACAAAAAAATAATGAAAATAGCCCGAATCTAAATAGTGTTAAAAATAAGAAAGATTTATTCTAGAAGTACAGAGAGAAGAGCGGAATTATTTTTCGAACACAATAATACTATTTTCTCTGACAATTCTTGTGTCATTTTCTGGAAAAAAAAGAACGTCGAAAACGAAGAAGCTCAGGTGATATCAACTAGAAAGTTAACGTCTGTGGTTCTGTTTTCAACGCCGCAAGTTCATTGTCTTCCTGCGCCAATCTTGTTATTCAAAATCGAAACTTTCACAGTGGTTCCTTTTTATTTCTCAAATTAAATTAACACGCTAAAATCGCTCGGACAATAAAGACACGGTTACTAAAATGAGGTGCTAACGTCTGTTATATTTTTCTCCCATCTAACCAATCAGATTTGAAAGTGTGGAGTGAGTAGCTATATTCAAATGCAAAATAAGTAAAAAAAGCTGTCCAAAAAATAGAATTGACAACGATTGCAATAACAAGAAAAAGAACAGGGCAAAAATAATATTTTCCTGGAAAATTGTTTTAAGACATAGATTTTATAAATTTCAACCGACAATTTTCTGGGTCAGTTAATGCCAAATTATTCCTTATATGGAACGCCATATATTTAGCAAAGTTTATATAATATAGATATTATATTACTAGAAATAATGGTCCATTCCCACGTCTACAGCCCGAGGAAAACTTTTGGAAGGGATATGTTAAAAATCGCCCTTCTATTCTTCATGTTTAAAATAGATACTCTATTCTTATTCCCTGGCTTTCTGACATATTCTCCAACTAACGGTTGACTCAAACTTTTCTTAGGCTCTTTGGAATATAATTACGTATGTTGTGTGTCAGCTTAGAAACAGGTTGATTATTAGCAATCTGCGTCTCAACTTAATTTTTCAGCTTTTCATTTATTTTGGGTTGTTTATAAAGAATTTCAGAGATTAATTACATATTAGCTATTTCTTACAGTATGCATTTTCAAAGGTTATTAATAGGGGAGAAAGAATTTGGAAACATTTCTAAAGGGTTTGTGTATGCAAAGGGCACTCGTCTATGTCAGCATTGGCCTAAAAAGGAATAAAAATTGTGATTTTGACTCATTTGGCAAGCTCTGCTCTGAAAGATTACCTACTGGGAATGAAGAATTTTGGAAACAAAATACTGAACCATTTCCACGGCAAAGCACTGCATATTTAGCACAAAAAAAACTTAATGTGCATATTCAATTGTTCACCAACATCTCAAGCGAATGGAGTCAATTCGGGTACTCATGAATGCTCGCTTCAGAACCGTGCGTCACGCTCCACTCCCTGTAGTGGTTTTTTTAATGACTATGAATACATTTTTTCAAGTAATGAAAAATGGGTTTTGCATTTCTTTAGATAGCGAAAATAACTGTCATTTATAAAATAGAAAACAAATTCAATCACTCTAGTTATTTATCAACAGAAATGTTTCCTTTGTAATTATTTACATTGTTCGAATTGTTGTCCTCATCTTTATTGCCATATTCAAGAGGTTTCCGTGATTGTAATTTTGAACTGAAACTTTTATTTCATCCACTGGGGTAGATTGGTTTAGTGCCACGTGCCATACCTCTTCCGGATATCTCAGTTATTTGCCTTACTTCAACTTTACAAGATTTTGTTCACCACTGCAGTAGTTTTGTTCACCACTTGACTCTTTGACTCAAGTCACTGGCTATAACCAACGTTTTTAACCACTGAGCCATGTGTCATTGCAGAACGCCGGCGTGGACAACGGCCGAAACGTGGTGAATATAGAAATAAAGTTGAGGACAACAGTCTAAAAATGTAAATAATTTAAATACTTAAAATACCTCAGAAATATAGATATAAGTATTTAATTTGTGTTTGTTGATATAGGAAAAATACCAACCATTACGGCGTCCTAAGACCATAAACTACATCCGCGTCCTGGGTAAGACATTAATTACACCCAACAGCAAGGTCTCTGATCAGATTTTGAGGAGCGTGGAACCACCTTTTAAATGCTAGTGTTCCTAGGTCCACCATGAGCCGGGTGGTAGCACATGTTAGGGTCCCAGCTATGGGCAAATATTTGACCCCAAACTGGGGTTAAAACACTATGAAAGTGTAAAAATAGATTTTAATGCCAGCAATACATTTTTGTAAAAGGTTATTACGAGCAATGAATTTCTGAAGAACAAGATTATTACTAGTAATATATTTTTTTAAATTATTAACAATACATTATAGCAGCTATACATTTTTGAAAAAAAAATATTACCAGTAATAAAAAAAATCTTGTCAGCATTAAATAACCCATTGAGGTGTTGATATGCCGTAAAATAAAACAAAATAATCCAAATCCAGCCATTACAAGTTATATAGAGTATGGAACGATGTTTATTAGAAACGTTTATTGTCAGTAAATTAAGCGGTTATATAGAGCATTATGTCGGATATGTCCTGATCTGAGAAATGGGAAATCTGATATTCTTTAGTAAGACAATGCAATGGCACACTGTGTAAAAATAAAACAAGAAAAAAAAAGAATGTTGCAATAGGATGTTCTACCACATCCTCCTTAAACACTAAATTTAGAGATGCCTTGTTTTTTCATGATTAGATTTTTCAAATAGATGATTTGAATCATTTTTAAACAACTGTTCGGGAAGATCTTGAATAAAGTCATTCTTAAAAACTGTTCAGTGGGTTTTATTTTTTCCTCAGAAAAATAAATTTCCTCTTTGAAATGATGAAACCCTTGTGTCAAATTAATTGAAACAACTGTCTCGACTGTTGATTAGTTTCCAACAGCCATTGTTTCGACGTTTCCACGGAAGCGTACGAAAATTGTAACGCTGCACGAACATAATGACAAGACTTACTAGTGAGCAAATCAAAGTACTATAGACTGGTCAAAAACTCTCCCGATTTAAATCCAATTTAGAATCTGTGGTCAATGTAGAAACAACGACTCCATGGAATGGACATACGAAGTGTTAACATTTGCACTGGGTCAGGTTTCTTGGGAAAAATACGAAAAAGTAAATAATAACGGAATTATTCATTTTGTTGCAATCAATTTACACAAGGATGTAGAATCGAAAATTGGCATCGCTGTTGGTCTGTCGTCATTGGAAGATGTTAAAATAAAAATATTAAGACGAATTTAATTAAATTAATTATATTTAGCCGGCAAAAAAAAAAAAACTGTCAAATGAAATTTAAATTTAATTTAATTAACAAATTTTTACACGTTTCTAGGAAAGCCTATTAAAATTTATACTATATGTATCCATTTTAATATATTAAAAAAAAAGTTTATTATTGAATCGGGTTTGACGCAATAATGGTTTCGTTTTTTTTCCACTTTTTTTTAATTAAAACCAAATTATTCAAATTTAAAATAAAAGGAAAAAAAACAGAGACAATTTGTATAATATGTTGTCATTGTTTACATTAGAATATGTTTCGTTGCAGGAATAAATTATCGAGAAATGTCGTCGAATGTACGTGTTTATAAGCAGTAATTTAGTCTTTGCTAAACCGGAAGTCCTCTCTGGCTGAATCGATTAAAGCACGTCAGGGATACAGGTTCGAATTTTTCAATATTCTGTCGATAAACAACATGCGTATTTACTCAAATAAGTTTATCTAAAAATACAATCAATTCAGAAAATGTATTAAAATATTTTACCTCTTTGTCGCTATGAAAATACTATTATATATATATATATATATATATATATATATATATATATACAATTCATTGTCTGTGGGTCAGAACATTCAACACTTAGAGGCGAAAAAAATGTTTCATGCTAGGAAAAAAAATTTCAATATTCACTTACACCAAAATTCTTAAAAACTAGCCCCTTCCCCATATTTTACAATTCATGTCTGTATTTACAAATACGAATACAAAATTATTTACAAGAAACTAAAGAAAATATTAGGAATAAAACCCCCCCAACAAACACTAAATGTGCCAGAAACATCAGTTCACGAGCCGAAATCAATGCGGGACTATAATAGTATAAAACATTCATTCGTCCTAAGTACTCACACTGACACAAAAATACGAAAAACACTCACGCGAAACGAAAGGTGTTCCGTATCCACCAGCAAACTGACACCACTGACCACGTAACGAGGGAGGGGACGGGGAATTAAACATAAATAAAAATAGGGACAGAAATAAAAGGGAGGCCAATGAACATACATACCCCAGCTAAGTTAACTGAAAGAGAAAGAAACTAAAGGATCAAAATTAACATTAAACTAACCTAGTTTTGGGATGGGTTGCACATGTTCAACACAGGAAGAGGAATATCCTGATGCCTAACCGGCATCAAAGTGCCACTCAAGGTCAGCCCCTTTCACACGGCACAAGCACGCAAGATTCGCCCATCTTTTGCCAAATTCTAATGAAGTGAGCCGCCGCCTTTCCGTCCTAATCTTGACCTTAAGCTGATGCTTAAAGTACAAGATCAGTTGGGATGAAGTGAACTTCTTTCTTCCATAGAATCCCTTCTGACATGTCGTCCAAATCACGACTCTCATAACGCCTAGCAAGCACGTTGCTACAAACGGAAGAGGCCTCAAGGACAAAGAACATTCACTGCAGCATGCGAAACATGAGGCTTTCAACAAACTTGCACAACGGCGCTACCAACCTGAAATGAAAGAAGGAGTGACCCAGGGTCTCGACCTCCCCATCACAGCGTCGGCAGTTTGGCGATTTCTCCAAACCCGCTGAAAAAATTCTTTTGGCGACCCAGAGGGCCCCACGAATCAAAAGCCAGGTGAGTGATGCCTCATCGTTATTGAGACATTTCAACCCGGGTGCCCAAAGCCATATTCAGCGAGCCGCCTACTTCGTAAGACCGAACTCGTCAATCAGCTCATCACCCACGGCCCCTTGATATAGTGACCTACGAGACAACGCCTGTACGTTGAAGAGGCCATCCGACGCCCATAAGAGGCGTTTCAGAGCAATACGACATTCGCGGTAGAAGGAGCATTTGGTTCGGGGTAAACGGTGGGCATCGCCCTCGCACGGGTGCACATTTCTCAAAGATGAGAAGTTCTTAGGGCGTCTTCCTTCCAGAAGGCGGCCTCCTCATCCGGTTCGCGATACATTAGATCTAGAAAACCGATGCGAAGAATATATTGACGAATCTCAATGCTTGGCATGCACAGACCGCCTTCAGATGGATGAAGGCAATAGATCTCCCGGAAGACTCTGGCAGCCTTGCCTCCCCACAAGAAGTAGAACAAGAGCCTTACTAACGCCAGTAAGTACTGCCCGAAACCGGCCACCGAAAAAACAGCCTCCAGCAACCGATAGTCAACCCTATCGAAGGCCTTGGACTGATCTAAATTTATCATCGGGGCTTCACTGCCGACTTGCTCGATGATCAAGCGTACCACATGAAGGTTGTCCTGAATAGTCCTACCCTTCTGTTTCGAACCAATCAGACTAGACAGGACAACCTGCAAACGGTTAGCCAAGATATTAGCCAAAATCTTTAACTCTGTGTCTAACATCGTTAAAGGGCGAAAGTTAGCTAACCTATCCCCACCGCTTTTGTCCTTGCGTAACAAATTGATCACGCCCCTGGTGAAGCGTTGGTGTATAGACCCCTGCTTCATCAGTTGCCGAAAATCTGCCAGCAAAAGAACAAAAACGGGTGTCTACTTCAAGTACACTTCGTACGGAAGACCACTTAATCACGGAGATTTGTCCAGGCCAACCTGTTTCAACGCTTCCCAAATTACCTACTCTGTAATGAGATCCTCGCACCTAGCCACTTCAGCTGCCTCAAGGCAGGGAAAGTCAGCTAAATAGGCGTCGAACTGAGCTTGGCTCACACCGGGCTCCCTGGTGAAAAGCTCTTGAAAGTACTCACGAAAAGCCTCATATATGCCCTCGTTTGTTGTCACGGTCGACTTCTCCGGCAATGTGACGCATGCGATATGTCACCGAGATTCATTCCGAGCTTCCTCTGCACGCAATTCAGCGGCCATATTCGTTGCCTCACAGGACATTCTTTTTAAACTAGCCATAACTACCACAGCTTGATCCTTCTTGATAAGCAAGGAGGCCAACTCTGCTAAAGCTACGTCCTCACTATCTGGGGGTTTGAGCGCCCGATCCATTTTCTGCTCTAAAGCCGTTTCCGCCGCTAATCTATCTAGATTGAGTCGACCACTATAATCAGCAGCAAACGTTCTGATTTTAGATTTTAAATTATCCCACCAGGCATTTCCAACAGCCCTCCCATCATTTCTCTCTGTATCATTAGTAGAAGCTGGTCCCGGAAATCTTGCTCACCAAATAATGATGAGTTTAATTTCCAGTAGCCAGCCATCTTAACTTTAGGCTTAATTAAGTTTACACGGACCCGGACAAGCCTATGATCCGAATAAACTATCCCATGGAAACGTGGACACCCTAAGAGCCATACATCGACTCTCCTAACTAAGACTCGGTCTAGATAGATAGACAAGCCGCCAGTATTAGTCCAAGTCCATACTACGTCCCGAGGGTGTTCGTTCCGGTACTTATCGACAAGATCAAACCTATCGATAAAGTCCCGAAATGGTTTCACGTCCTGGTAGTTAGGACCCGAATTTCGCCCTATACGATCTATATCCTTATATATACTTACGTTGTGTCAATTTACAGTTTCCAAATATAATCAGTTATTTACATGATATATCAAACTAAATATTTAGTACTGATGTCCTTGAAAATGTGAATTGTACAGCGACCTCTCCATTTGCTAATACAGTAGAGTGATTTAAAGATTTCCTGAACAAATACTTTGCTCTCTGTCGCATCAACCATTCCCGATGGTCAGCCCTAGATGAAATCCGTGACGTCTGGCATCTCACCACTGTAGAATAACAATAATAAACAGCACTTACCGGCATAAGGGTCCCAGATAGCGTCCAGCTGGCAGACAAAAATAAAGCAGGTTGTAACTTAATACAAACATGAGGTATTCGAATCAGCATTGCGAGACCAAACCTCAATGGCCAGGCGCTTTAGATACAGCTGCTGTGGACTATCAACATACCGCAGATGAAGGTACACCCAAGCCAACGATAAATAGTACCAGCACCTATTGCAACTGCAATGTTAAACCAAACCACCAGGCTTGCTTAAGTTGTGGCAGCCACCAGCATGGCACCTCAGGAACTGGATCCCACCGGCTAAAATGCCCAGCATGGGGACAAACATGTAGTAATTGTGGGAAGCCCAATCACCTATCGATGGTAGGCCGGGCTAAGAAACTGGCTCAAGCGGTCAGGAAAAGCCCAGAGGCTAATGAAGCCGCCATGGACACACTTATCGCCCACATCACATTCAATCAAACGACGGGCACGTATACATCTAAAGGCACAGGCCAGTTAAGGGAGATTGATGCATATGTTGTTCCATTCTCGCCAAAACCGGATCCCAGACAAGTTAAGAATATCCCCAGAAATCACAGCACTAGGATGACGATCTTTCCTGACAGTGGGGCCACCATATGTCTTGGAGGACTTAAGCACCTTCTGAATATGGGGCTCACTACCAACAACCTCCTCCCATCAAGAAATGTCGTCCGAGCTGTGGAAGGCTTTACGCTTGTATGTCAGGGTTGGCTCCCCGTGGAATTCATCGTCCAAGGAAAAACAACTAAACAAGCCCTATACATATGCAAAAAGATCCAGCGGCTATACTTCAGCAAAGCAGCCTGCATTGATGTAGGGATACTGTTCAAAGACTTAAAGACTTTGGTCGGTTGAAGCCGACGACAAACAATATTACCCCAAACAGCAATGCAACACATGCCCTCGACAAGTACACATATAAAATGGGACGCGAGCCCTAAACAATGTAAAGTCGAGGGACAACTTCCAACGCGCCCCAAAAAAACTCCCTTTTCCCCCAACAGAACAAAAACATTGATAGGCTCAAGAATTGGCTATTGAATCAATTCGCCCAAACAGCGTTCAAAAACAATGGTGAATTCCCACCGATGTCTGGCCCCACTGCTGATATACACCTCAAAGAAGGAGCAGTCCCCAAAGCCAGACATAACCCAATTCCTGTGCCTTTTCACTTAAAGAGCCCATAAGGCAGGCCCTTTGGGGAGATGTGAAAAGGGGTATCATAACCCCAGTACCCGTCGGCATGCCCACTAATTGGTGTAGCACTATGGTAATTACCGCCAAGAAATAATGGCAAACCACGAAGAACCATAGACTACCAACACTTGAATTCACAGTGCAAACGGGAAACACACCATACAGGGTCACCATTCCAGCTAGCACTACAAGTGCCACCTAAGCAAATGAAAACAGTGTTGGATGCTGTTGATGGATATCACTCCATCCCCTTAGATAAAGAGTCCCAGCCACTCACCCCTTTCATCACAGAATGGGGAAGGTTCATGTACCTGGGGATGCCACAAGGTTACCTAGCAGCTGGCGATGCCTACACCCGAAGGTATGATGAAGTAATAAAAGACATCTCCGGCAAAGTAAAAAAATCGTAGATGACACACTACTCTACGACTCTGACATTTGGGGCCTTTTTCACACCTTCAATTTCCTCTTCCATTGCGCACAAAAAACGGCATCGTACTCAAACAAAAAATTCAATTTTGCCAAGACACTGTGCAGTTTGGGGCCTCCAGATAACATCCTCTGATGTAACCCCTTCTAAATCCATGCTTCCCAGACCTAGTGCCTTACCTGAGACCCCTACACCAGTGCCACAAACATTCGACGCTGGAATAACATCAAACACTTCTCAGTCGTCTACAATAACACGGACAAAAACCCCTCGGGCATTGTCCAGACTACTTCCGCACAACCAGCCATGTTTAAAGGAACTCATCCCTCCCCAAAGGCCACTATCCACACGCGATGTGGGTGGGTGTAGAATAACAATAATAAATAGCACTTACCGGCATAAGGGTCCCAGCTAGCTAGGTACAAGACGTAGAGGAGGACGTGCTACAACGCTATGCCATCGAGCCCAGCTTTGTCTTTCAGCTGCAACTACTAAGACCGTGTATGGCTTTTTTGGGCATATAAGTCATAAACGTGCGTGCAAGCGATGTGTACAGCCTATCTTTTGATCTTTATTTTTCGAAGCCAAACTAAATTATATATTTCCTTCCGATCCTCCTATTGCTATGATTAGTTTAATTTATATAGGATTAAAAAAAAATTGTACTTATTATTATAAGACCTTTAGTATGAGCAGCATGATCGTTATAATTATAATCACGACGTTTCGAACACTAATCTTTCCGGCCTTCATCCGGTGCTGTCATTATATTGTTGGCTTTTCAGATAAACATTTTCTATTTGATTGTCCTACTGAAAAGGTTTCGTACCTTTATCAGATGTATGTCATATACGGATAATTTTTGGACAGCTTTTCTTATGCTTGGAATCCCCCTATTGCATTGACTTAACCTTCTTCAAGTGCCTGTTTTATTAGATGTATAATGGTTCAGACGAGCATGCACTTCTTGTGTGATATCGTCATAAATTTTTGCTGGTTGTATTCTCTGGGCTTCTTCAAGCACGAGTCTTATTGACGTTTCAGACGAGCATGCATTTCACTTCTTGTGTGATATCGTCATAACTTTTGGCTGGTGGTATTCTATGGGATTCTTCAAGCGCCTCTCTCATTATATACTTGACTTTTCGGACAATCATGATCCTGTTTTTTATACCTACAGGTTTTTGAAGGATGTACTCTTCAGTCTTTTTCAAGTGTTTGTTTTATTCAAAAACTTTCATGACGCGAACTCAATCCAGGGGACATCTCTATGCTTTCAAATGTTCCGGGATATCTATTATCAGTTGTTACCCGCTTTGATTGTGTCACAATTATTTGTATTGCTGAACCAGAGTACATGTCTTTTCTCCAATACTCTACTAAAATATCTGAACAAAGAAGACTTTCATACTATAAACAACTCGACAAAACCACGTGTCCGAAAAGATTACATAGTACAATAGATACTTGCTGAATAACTGAGCGGACATCAGTGGAAACGTTGTGAGAGAACATTATGAATGTGCTGGTTCACAAGGAATGGTTGGTTAAATGCCATTAGATATATTCGAGGATAAAGTGATAATGTTGAATGAGTCTTACAACAGTAAACAGACTGGCCAAAAAATTAGCAATTCTTTCTCTCCATTTATTTAAGTACCATACGTGATACACGCATGGGCGATCATATCTCTTTGGTGCGTGATTTTCCCCTCAGTAGGTTGCTATTTCTTCTCTGCAGTAGACTGGTTGCCTATCGAGTGTTTAGGGCTTAGTATGTCTTTCTATTCAAGCCATAGCTGGGGTAAGGGGAAAAGAGATGATTCCCTAGGTAAGTGAATACAAAGGACTCGATTGGAATTCGAACTCATCTCTGCGAATTCTCATTCAAAGCCGTTATCCATTAGACCACAACGTTCATTTTTTTTTGTGCCAAAGTTAAAAATTATCTAATGGTGGCACGATGGCCCATAGGTGAATTGAAATATGAGCGAACCGTAATTGCATCCATCGCTCAATGTCAAGTGCTGTATATTAGCATGTTATCGTGGGCATGTAAATGGACACTTGTAAATGCATTGAGGATGTTTTGATTAGGGTTCTTGTCGCTTGTCTCCCTTGGTGAAATACTGGTCGATTAGCATTGCCTGGGTACATCTATATATGTTTTTTTTTTCGTTTCTTTTTGTTTTCTTTTTGTAATTAGCCCGAGTGACCATTTTCTTTACACTACTTGCTTATGTGTTCTCTTTTCAATGAATTTTCTTTGGTCTTCCTGATTTATGTCTTAGAAGGATTTTATTTTATTCTCTGGGCATTTTAAGCTCATATATATTTTCTAAAGCTAACAACATCGGGCTTTCTCTTTTTTGTAGGTTTTAAGTTTATTCCATTGCTATCTCTTTTTAATAATTTTCCTTTTTTTTTCCTATTTGGCTTTATGTTTCTCGTTCATTTTTGGCCTTTCTTTTTTTTTTAATCAGCAACTTCTGTTCATATTTCTGTTTCTTTGTAACATACTAAGGCAAAATTTATCTTTTTCTCTTACTAGAGGTGACTTAATCTATCTACTCAGACCGTCGAGTCACGCTGGAACTCAAACGAACTTCCCTTGGGTCAGCCATATTTTTACGTTTCTAATTAAATGAATATTTTCTGGGAAGCTTTTACTTATTAAATGAATAACTGCTGTGGCACCATGCATAGTTAGCGATTGAAAAGAAATGTTCATAGATATATGATTTGATTTTTTTACGGTTTATCAACCATTTGATAATTATTTAAGGCTGAAAAATATTTTAGGTTTTAAGAATAATTCTTTCTTTACGTTCAAGCGATCTGGAAGAAAGAAAAGAAAACGAAGAAGAAAGAAAAAAAAAAATAATACGAAAACCAGGTCATAGGCGAACACACACGGGCACGGCTGACAGAGACCAGATGTCGAAAAAATATCAGGTCAAGCACCTGACCTCGAACTTATCTAGGTGTCCACGAACAAAAATGGAAGTTTGCTTTATCAAATGGTTGAAGAAACAAAGTTTAGGGACAATGAAAAAATCCATTAGGTAACAGGTGGGAAGTGTATCTAAACACAGACAAACCTTTACTGGGTAAAAAAAATCCCAAACAAGAAAGTTTTCACACAAGATGTTTTTCTTTTGAAAATCTTTTTTTTTTGAGATAATAAAGATTTTTATTATCAACCTTTGAGCCGGGGGAAAATGAAATATTTTTATTTCGTTCCAGAAACGCCAAAAGGTCTGAAAATTTCTTTCTTAGATCATATCCAATTAGCGATAAACTGCTTGACAAATACCACGTGTTAAAAAGCCGAAGAGTGTCATCTCAGTCGCTCATGATAAGGGCGATTTAAATTAATTTTTTTTTTTAAGCAAGGTGTTTCTTCCCCCAAAACAAAGCCACGGATTGTCCACACCCGACTAAAGACGTCATTGGCTAAATAAGATCACATGACACACGAAGGAGGAGGAAAGATACCCGACCAGGACGTCATTGGCTAAATAAGGTCACATGACGCACGAAGGAGGAAAAGATACCGACCAGGACCTCATTGGCCGAGTATAAGTGTGAGACGACCGAAATACGAAGGAGCGAAAGAAGGGTATACGCCCCTCAGAGGCACAGTAAGGAAGGAGGAGTGAAAGTGAGTTACCAAAAATGGAAAAGAATGGAAAATCCCTAACCAGAAATAAGAAGGGTGGATACGTATTTAGAATTATCGAAGAAAACCCTGGCGCCGACAGACCCACCCCAGTTTTGACGGCGTCAATAAAAGCGGGACCCCAACCGACAGAAATCAGTTTGAGCCGCGGACGGCAGAGAGGCCGGTTCGTTTCCCCCCCCGTTAGCGGGCAGGAGAGGCCAGTTCGTTTGGCCGAATAGAGTTAATTCGCGCACTGACGGCGGAGATGAATGACCAGTAATTCAGACTCTGAAGAGAAGTTGGAATCAGAGCAAGCTGAAGAGAAGAAGTTAATTCGCGCACTGACGGCGGAGATGAGTGACCAGTAATTCAGACTCTGAGAGAGAGAAGACCGACGTCGGAATCAGAGTTTGAGTCGTGAACGACAAGCAGAGATGAGCGCCCAGTGTTGAAACCGCGTCAAGATAGCTGACCAAGATTCACGCACACTTCTGGACTCTTCTTCAACCAAGAACAAGTAGTTTGAAGAGCGACTTAGAATCAGACCACAGAAATAAGTTTTTTCGACTTTCGTCCAAAGACACACCGAAACACAAATTTTTAGAGAGCAGACAACTTGAAGCCTTAAAGTTTGCCTAGCGAAAGCGTCGTGCCACAATCCACAGAACGGGTCGGGAAGTAGACATAGTCCTATGTACCGAACAAATAGACATAAAAAGTTTGTTACCTTTTTCTTTGATACTTTGGACTTTGTGAGTTTTTATTTTTTTTTTCTTTTATACATAATTGTGTGTTATCACCCCGTTGAACTCAATTGCATTACGGCCCCAACCCCTGTTTGATCTCGTCTGTCTAAGATCAATTCACAACGTGGGTAGGCAGACTGGAGATCAGTGCAGTTACCCTGGTAACCAGGCGTTGGAAGCGGGTTGGGAACGACGAGGCTGGTATCAATCTAACCAAAGGGTTAGAACGTCACGTTTGGAGCAGCGAGAAGCGAACAGCTGACGCCGCGACAAAAGACGTCACAACTGGTGCTATCCGTGACCAGGATATCAGAGCCTGGGGAGCACGTGACGTCACAATTGGCGCCGCGAACGGGATCGAACGACACAGTCGACGCTGCGACTGGGGGACGACGTCACATACTTTAAATATTTAAAGTCTATAAATGTTTTATATATGTTTAAATACGATGACTGAACTTGTCCGTTGCTGTTTTACGTTGTGGCTATATATTAACTTTTGTCGGCCTTATTTTAATTTATAAAGAAATATCACATACTGCTATATTTATATTTTTTATTTCAGGTTTGGGAATATTTGAACGAATGGAAAGTTAAGAAGGCGATTTTATATCATGCTATATGAAGAAAAAAATATATATAGAATGACTTTACAACTAAAAAATAAACTGTTAAATATGATAAATAGGTTACGTTATAATAAATAAATAAACTTGAATATAAATAAATAAATAAATAAATAAATAAAATAAAATAAAAATAAAAGCCCTTTATGGCCAAAATAAATTGAACAAAATGACTTTATCGGTAAAATGGGAAAACCGTTAAAATATAATTAAATACAATTCAAAAATAATATATATATATATATAAATATTTAAAAATAATCTATAACGTGATCATTGGATATCTTAGATTTAAAAAGAAACATCTTATTTTGATTAAAAAAATTTTTTATATATATATATATATTTATATATATATATTGAATAAAAACTGATATTTTAATGTTAAAATAAGACTTAAAAATTTCATTTTTAAAAATTTAATCCATGTTGAAATTTTAAAATAAAAATCGAAAATGATGTTACGGATAAAAAAATAAAATCGTATTATTGTAAAATTTAAATAAAAAAGGAACATGAGTGGTGAGTCAAATGTTTTTCCATTTTTTATTATGATAATTACTTGGTGGGCTAACAAAAATGCATTTTTTGTTTTAAACTATTTATGATATATATTTATATATATATATATATATATATATATATATATATATATATATATATATATATATATATAGAAATATATATAAATATATATATATAAATTTATATATAAAATATATATATATAAATATATATATATATATATATATATATATATATATATATATATATATATATATATATATATATAAATATATATATATATATATATATATATATATATATATAAATATAATATATATATATATATATTATATATATATTTATGTGTTGTGTCTGTAGTTATTAGTTATATTTTGTTTTAATTTTATTCACCGTGTACATCAAAAGGAGGCACAGTTTTACAGTATACGAGATATAGTTTATGAGAATAGATGGGAAATATTACGTCTATCTCTAGATTTGATTTTGTTATTTCTGTAATGGCATATCAACCCCTTATGAGTCATTTAATGCCGAAATTTTAATTTAATTTTCCTGGAGTAATAAAAATATGATATATGTTATTCTGTTTTCAAAATACATGGAGATGATGCTCAGCTTTTGTTCATATACATGTTTGTGTGAACATGATTACTAGAGTCGATGATAATGTTTTATGTTGTAGATATATTTTGGAATACAGTTTGATTTCCTTCAGACATTGTAGAATATTACATTTTGAAAGGATCCTTATATGTTGATGAATGTACTGTTGCTAATTTTACAATAAATATGCATTGTTTCTAATTTATATAGCTCAATTAGATCTCATTTAAATATTCATGGAGACCTACCGGACAGTATTCGGAACATATTTGTCGACAACGCTAATATAATAGCATCATCTACATACAAAAAAAAGCCTAAATATAATGGAAGCCTTATTAATAAAAAGAAACAAACACTTAAAAATATTAAATTTGAACATGGAATATCTTGACCGTGTTTTGAAACAAATAAATAAAACATTTTATAAAACATACATACAACAAACTATTTGTAATTTTAACAGATAAAATATAATCCTTGAAAATGGCTAAATGTATAGCCGAAAGCGCTCGGAAAAAAGAACATTCTGACGGTTTTTATATAATTTATCATTCGAAATAAAGAATTATTAGATCGCATGAGAAATTGTATAAAGAAACTAAATAAAAGCACCTTGTCTATCGTTTTTAATGAAATGTGCATGAAAGAAGGATTGCTTGCCTAAATACACACACACACACACACACATATATATATATATATATATATATATATATATATATATATATATATATGGCTGAATAGTAATTTTGGTGATTTGAATAATTTTCATAATAATTCATCATATCTAGACCTACAAAACTCAAGAAAATGAGAAAAGATTTACGAGGCCGTTTCCTCCTATTTTAGGGATTCATCATCAGTGCGCATCCACTACCCAGAATCGAACACGGACCGTTACGATACAACACATGCATCATACCTTTCTGCATTCTCTTGAGATTTCTGAGTCTGGTCGAAAACTGACAGTTATATCATTTAAATTTTGACATACATACATACATACATATATATATATATATATATATATATATACGGTGTGTGTGTGTGTGTGTGTGTGTTTCATTAAATAATATAGACACAATCACATGGATTTCACCACGGAGTATATGATCGAGCGGCGTTATATCGAGTGATTCGCTACCCCCGCTAATCGAGGCCCCTTGGAAAAGTTGGTATGACGTTTGTCCGATAACGTAACTGTCTGGTTTTCAATTCTGGATGCGCACTGCTGATCAGTGCCAAATATAGGACGAATCGGCCATCCAGTGCTTTCTGCATTCTGTTGAGGGTTCTTCTAGACTCGGTGAATTAGTTAGTTATCTCAAATCCTCCTAATTTCTATCACACACGCACATCACATATAAATATATTCATACATGTTTCATTAAATAATATAGACAAGTGTTGTCTATTTATTCTATGTAAATTATTTTCGTAACGTCTGATAAGCTTAATAACATTATCATTAAACGAAGAAAGAAAATCACAATATTGATCCCTATTTTTTAATCCAATTTAAGCTTTCTGCTTACAGAAAGCCATTATCAAAGATTCATTAACTGTACAATATATTAAGCAATATACGGACAAGACAGTGATGATAGTCTGTGATTGTTTACATGGATGATTTCAATATATATATATTAATATATATATATATATATATATATATATATATAAAATCAGTAGAGCCCGGCGTTTTATGGGATGTAACAGTATGCGATAGATCAAGTATGAACGATCATAAAGACTGAAAAATAAAATAAATAAAAGATTATTGTTTATTTTTGACGGACACGCATGTCTTGATTATTTTTTTTTTTTTTTTTTTTTTTTTTTTACGAATTGGTCAAACCCAAATTTAAACGAAAACGTTATTTTACAATCGTTATGATTTATGGAAATTACAGTAATTCCATCTACGTTTTACGCACGCGCGATATTTTTCCTTTAAAATATTGCATTTTGTGCGTGTGTTTTTAAGCGTCCACTGATTACACCCATTCCTTTCTCGTTAAGCTAAATATAGTAGTAAACCTTTTCTTTATTTATTGAAAAACTAATTACAAGTTATTGTCGTTTTATCAGCTCCTGCTGATGTCACCAATCTAACAAATTTAAATTACCGTTTTTCCCGCGTTTTTCTCTGACGTCACGGACAAACTAATCGTTTGAGTTCACTCAACTAAAAATTTCGATCCATGAAGTTGACTCATTTATTCCTCGTCAGTCAACCTTAAATACAGACAGGGATATCTTACTGACAACAAATAATTCTTCATCTTTATTTGCTCGTCGCAAATAATTTCCTTCAAGACGATGCAACCAACAACAAATAATATATCGTATATTTTTGGCTATATAAATAATTTTAGCATCAAATTCAATGCCTGATCCCAAAATCTGAGATGACTGAACTTTCTCACGACCGTGAACCTGAACAAAAAAGGTATAAAAAAAAAAACAAAAAACTGTACACACACTTAATACCCAAATCCACAGTATAAAATTACTTTTTTTTATTATTTATTTCATCTACACCTCGTGTTAACGAGTTTTCTTTTTCAGAACTTGTATTTTTCCCGCCTTGTTCACCTTGCTATCCTATTTTGGAAGAAGAACATTTTCCCTGATCTCTTGTACCGAGATAATTTACTTGTTTTTCCATTTAAAAAAAAATTAAAATTGTTTTGAAAAAAAACTTTTCCCGCCTTGTTCACCTTGCTATCCTACCAAAAAAAAAAGTGAAGTTTTGTTGAAATCGGTTGAAAAATGTAGATAGCCTTTCTCTGTAATCTTTTACAATTTATGATTTTTACTTATTGAATACAGGAAAAAAAATTGCATATTTTGCTTGTGGTGATTCATAATTAGAATTCTGATTTGAATATATTTTCCACTCGTTGTTTCTAATACAAAAATATTAACTTTATTTGGGTTTATTAATTTATTACAAGTACTGTGTTCTTTCCTTAATAATTATCATCTTCGAAATATTGTTGTTTTTTTGTTATCAGTTTCTTACGTTTTAAAATTATTTCTTAATACTTTCTTTTTTAAATATTGAATTAATTTCAAATAGAACCAATGCCTTATTGATCTGCCTTGTAACAAATTGCAAAGGGAATTGAATAAACGGCACTAAAAAACGTGGAATTATCTTTTCCTATTTTATCAAATCGAAAAAAATATTTTTAACGAAAATTTCAGACGTGCTAAGAACGATTAAAAATGTAAAAAAAATAACCCAAAAATACTTTGATCTTTCCTCTTTAATAATAATATGAACATTAGACGATTTTGTTGTTTTCGTCAAGTTCGGCTTTTTTTCATTATGCTATGCTCTTTTGTTTACATTTTCGTGGTGAGTTGTCCCCTTTCATTCTCACGATGTGTCTTAATCGTGTTTTCAAATTGATTTTGTTTAAAAAACAATGTGTTTTTCCCATTTTCGGCGCCGTAAGAACCACCACAAGGTAATTTTATGTAGTCCTGTGAAGTTTTTTGTTGAAATCGGCTAAAAATGTAGGAAATTCGATCCAATATATAAACGTTACAGACACACACACACACACACACACACAAACACACACACAATCACGTTTTTTATAATAAGTAAGATATATATATATATATATATATATATATATATATATATATATATATATATATATATATATATATATATATGTATATCAACTACAAAATATATATAAATAAACCTAAAAAATGTTTGATAGGTCATAAAGAATAAATCAATATAAACATCTGTGTAAGACCCATTATGTTAGACATTTTCATGACGGTCGTCCTCGAGTATAGAATTCAGAGGTTAGCAGTGAATATTTCGGAGACAGTAGGAAACGTAGTTTAGTTTCGCAGTGGATATCACAGCAGAGTATAGTTCATCCTTCTCCTGGTTGCCTTTGGTCCTTCCGGTAGGAGGAAACAAGATGGCCGCCTTTATACACGATGAGTACAGTGTTGTGCGGCTTCTGATTGGTCAACCTTCTATTGGTCGACTATAAAGGGAAATAAGTCATTCTGACTTGCTCACTAGTTATATATAATATACTCCAAAAACCGTAACACATTATTCCAGAGGGTATGCTTCCTCTGCCACTAAAATCTGAACATCTACCAGTCAACATCTATATATCCTTCTATTATATCCCGTACCTATGAACACTAATGGCTATGTCCCTATCATCATAAATATGTTGAACACTATTCTCAGTGGGGTCAATATACTAAGGTGTTCACCACTAGCAGTGGTTTACCTACTTCACGCCGCTGGTGAGTATTGTATATTTTGTTCTTCTAAAGATTACCATTTCATCTCCAACCACCGTTTCGGTTATTCTTTATTCAGTAACCCTTTCTAGGTTACAACACCTAGATAACCTGCCCAATCAGCAATTCTTGCATCCATAAAGAAACCTGATTCACTAACCCTCTACTTTGGGTGTCTCTCGGTGCAGGTATGGGACGATCAATAACGTTTAAAAGCACATCTAGACGAACACGCTGCTATTATTTTTATCTCGATTACCGAGACTTCATTCCTACGTTGTTGTTTTTTTCACTAGATGCACATATAAATGCATATTTTTAACGAAATTTCAGTAAACTAATAAAACGCAAATCATATTTTGCTGATTCAATTTCTATTCGCAAAAATAGATTTTCATAGAATGTTACAAATTTAAATAAGCCCTAAAACGATTTCAAATTCCAAAGCAGAAACTAAATGCAGGTAATGCAACATTACTTCATTATTCTTTTATTCTACTTTTTGGTTGAGGCTCCCCGCAACTTCCTTTTTTTCTTGTTCGAATTAAATATTGAATCAAGACATCATTGTCCATATTCTGCCATTCATTTATATCCTTAAATAGTTTACCCTCTATTTATCTAAACCATTGTGCAAATTAATTGAAACAATCGATTTAGTTTCCTTTCTTTCACCATACGGTCAGATTTAGACCCACTGGAGTGACTGGGTGTAATCGATTTCTATTTTTATTTTTCTCAGATTAGATCTGATAATTGTAGTGTTGTGCAGCAATATGAATCTATTTTCGGGGTGCATGATGAAATTTGTTTGGCCTTGAAGAATATTGCGTCATCCGTGACTTCATCAGATTTTTATCACGCCCAGACATTATTGTCTCGACTGTCGATTAGTTGTCCTACGCCCATTGTTTTCCATGGACGTTGCCCCAAGGAGGCGTACAAAATTGTAAAGCTCCACGAACACAATAACAAGCCTTACGAGTGAACAAATCAAACTACTATAGACTGGCCCGGACACTTTCCTGTCTTAAATCCAATCTGCAGTCAATCTGCAAGGAACGATTTCGTGGAATGAGCATACGAATTACTAACATGTGCATTGGGTTATGATTCATTGGGAAAATAAAAAAAAAAAAAATAACAGAATTATTCGTTTTGTTTCAATTAATTTGCACAATGATGTAGTTTTTCTTGCGTTCAATATCTCATGTGGGTGTTAAATTTGACATGCCCTCACGGCCATACATTTTTACCATTTCTAGTCATGGTATTTCTTTTATTTCATTTTAAATAAGCTAATGGAACCACTAAGAGTCGGGGTGTTAAAGACTATGAAATAATATAAGAAAATGAGAAATATTATTCAAGATCGATAACAATAAAAAAAAACAAACAAACAGGAATTATGAAGACAGAAGATATCAATTGACATTCCATTTAATTTTTTGAGAGTGAGGATCAATAAGCGAGAAATGCGGAATAAATAAACATAGAGCTCACGATTATATATAGCTATTTTAATTGTGAAATTATGAGACATATCTGGCAATCTAGTACTGCGCTGAAATTCATAAAGCCTCGATACCATAGCGGAAAGTTCATCAGAACACTCACCATGAAGATATTTATAGAAAAGAATAAATAAAAAAATACACTATGGCGGTGGGAAAGTGACTCAAGCTGAGATGCCAGGACAGGACAAGATTTTATCTGTTGCATATACCATGGGAAATACAGTTTTTTTACGACCATCAGTTTATGAATTAAAAGTTGTACAATCTATATACTCTAAACTTGGGTAGCAGCCAATTAAAAATGACAGCGAGTGTCTGGCTTTCGACTATAAGCATTTTCATTGAGGTTAGGTCACCATCGCGAGAAGCCCACACAGCCATACATTTTTAACAAAAATTATTATAATCCAAGTTAAACGTATTGTTTTGCTTGTGATGCGTCATCTCTGTTTGCATACACGTAACTTAGTTCCAACTTACTTTAAAACAATTTTATAAATAAAGATGTTATAGCAAGACTAAAAACAGAAGTATTTCCCCTTTGTTTCGAAATCGGCTTTCTTGTATCGGTAGGACGTTATTCATCAGTTATTAATAACTGAAACATTAGTTTGTTAGGGAAGTAATTTCATATTTCGCGGCTATGAATAATGTGTCAACCAACCAAGGCCAAACGAATGCCAAATCGTGGAAAACTGCATCTAGAAATAGTTTATCATCGCTTTTATCAAACAGCCTTTCGTTTATTGAGCATTTCAGAGTGTAATTAAGAAAGCTTATCAAGACAGAATTTGAATTACTCATGAACCTCTGCTTGAGAATGCAGAGACTGGGCTAGGAAGGTTAGCGATTGGTCAGAATGACACGTGGGCACGGGATTCTGGGAGTTTTGGATTTTTGTCGTCTAAGTTTTAGATATAAGACCAAAATAGTTTGATGTCGATAGGGCCGTGAGAAATTTTAAAGCATCGACAAGATTTCCGCAAACAGATTCCTTAGTGAGGTCAGCTCGGACTTCTACGTCAACGAGTAGGCATAGGTTTCCCTGGGGAACTTGCTCTCACTACCTCCTAGAATCTATTTCTATACCTATCGTATAATAAAACGAATTGAAAAAGAAAATTATTTTTCGTTGATAAAGTCTCAGAAGTGGTGTTGAAGTTCGAATGTCTGAAGCTTTGAAGTAAGTTGCGACACGGAAATCAACAAAAACCGAACACATTATAAGATATACTATAGTCTTTTAGCTGGGAAATCCTACCCTTTCATTTTTACAATGAATTGTTACAAGGGATACTGATAGGCGAATGTAAGTCAGCATGAATTCCAAACAGTTAATATTTATTACAACAGCAATAACCAGTGCCAACACCAAAACTAGGTTTCTATCCAAAGAAGTCTGTGAGTTGTGTCAGATGGAAGGTGAAAGCCATTGGAACATGGAAGGAACATCACTGCGGGCATTTATTGCCTTCAGGTAAACGAAGAATTGTATTCAATGTGTCCTGTTTTGAAAAATAGAAAAGATGTTTCTCTTGATCATGACAATGCAAAGTCACATGCCGCTGCATAAATGAAAGACATAATAAAATCATTCAGACAGGGATTTCTTTTAAATTCTTCATTCTCAACAGATTTACACTTGTTCCGATCATTCGAACATTTTATTAAGTGACACATTCAGGAACATTAAAAAATGGGAACCAATTATATTTGTTTCAGAGAAAACAAAATTTTCCTTAAAAGGCGAGTCTAATATTTGTTTACCATTGGGTTTCATTCGATAAAATCAAGACCATTTATATATTTTATAAATAATTAAATACATATATTTTAGATTTGATTTCATATCCTGTCTGAAAGAAAACGTATTTATTTTCCGAACAGATTAATATTTCTTAGAATTCAATTTCACTTATCTCTCGTTTCAAACCAACTCGCAGGAATTTGGAAGAAAATGTTAACTTTGTGCTTGTATATATCTTTCATATGTCCTGTGGAACTAGACAAATGCCCCCAAGAATAAACATTTGTTCCAAGTAAAGAAATGAGGTACCCACTGACATTTTTCCTTCAGATATAAATCAGGCAATATATTGGGAAAAAAAATGAAAAAAAAAGTCTTCTCTTTCAGAGAAGACTGCTGAAGTCTTTAGTCATCTCAGTTTTCTACGAATCTTTATCTAATTTTATTGAATGTTTTGACACGGTATCGAATAAGTAATGCTGCGTGATAATGTTGCCAAGACTATGCCGGCGTTAAATGAAATAACAGAATCTCTACAAAGCGTTCTTTAGGTACACTTTGAAATCATTCTATCTGATGTTTTCTAATAATCAAGGCACTTGCAAACTCTATGCCCTATTAATGTGTTTATCAAACTCTCGGGTAAGTTCGTCTGCTACTGACGTCATAAAAGTCAACAGACTGAAGTAGCCATGAGATGCTTCTTTCTGATGTGGCATCTGAATGACGATATTTGAAAAGAAGCCTTTATAATTAAACAAGACAAAACCAGTGTCGCTTTATCAAAGACGCAGAAGCAAGAAATGTGATATTCATGATTTGAATGATATCAGATAGAAAAATACAGACGCGTACCGACGTTACATACAATACGTAAAAGCATTTGACAAGTTGAAACACGAGTTGGAAAACTGGATCTATGTGAAATGGATGTTAGAATAATCCAGAATATATACTAGGAGAAAACTTCTCGGCATTTCAATAGTAAATGAACTATTTAAAATTACAAGCGTCACACGATAAACATTCGTCGTTTCCGACATATATTCACCCTCTACAGCGAGTCTATCCTAAGCCGGGTGTGGGGAGACTGATTATCGGTGGAAAATTAACAAGATAGGCTATATATATATATATATATATATATATATATATATATATATATATATATATATATATATATATACCCGAAACTGCCCAATGATCCTCTTCCAGAACATCACTGACGACGCCCTCTAGCGCTAAAAGAGCGTATATTCAAAGTATATATATATATATATATATATATATATATATATATGCGTGTTTGTGTGAGTGTGTGTCACGCATAATAAAAATATATATATATATATATATATATATATATATATGTGTGTATATATATATATATATATATATATATACTAATTACAAATAACAAAAACATATTTCTGGTGCATCTGTCTCATGCTTTCACGCAATATATATATATATATATATATATATATATATATATATATATATATATATATATATATATATATATATGGTGTATCTTAAATTCTTGTGAGGCCGAGTTCATGACACCAAAACAAGTAAAATGTTCTTAAAATATATGTCCAAGAGAGCGTCGTTATAGCTCAACGCAACATATCATAACAATTCTTCAAAATGTCCTCTGCTTTCTTCTACACGCACACGCACATGCCGGATCTTTAACTGTCTGACCTTTTAAAATGCACCCCATACGGTGTCGAATGATTTCGCAGACCCCCATGACTCGTTAATGAAGTGGCTCTGCAGAATTAATATCAGCACAAACGAATTTCTTTCAGTATTCCCCCCCACCCACAAAAAAATCCAAAAATTTGAGACTACGGAAACCTGCAGGTCATGGAACAGGTCCGAACCTACCAATCAATCCTACATGGTAAGTGTATGACGAATAAAATGTGATGGAGATCATCATGCATAAGCGACATGCGTCGTCGTATTAGCAGGGGTACATCCACTGGGGGAACATATGGACCTACCAGACAGTCACCTAAAATTCCAACCCACACATTAATCGTAAACTGATGCTGGGGTATGTCCCTTATTGTACCCTGTGGATTCCAATCCGTTAACAAATGTTTGTTGTGTATATTTATCATTCTATTTCTTCTAGATGTTTATGATCCATAAACAAGACTGCAGAGACAAACAACGGACCTGCTCCCGTTGCAAATGAAAACGGATACAGGAACTGCTCTTGAAGTATCCTCCATGCGGTATTATGAGATGTACAACATGCTATAGCCAATTGATGTATGCTGATACCTGGATCCTCTCCGACAGCCTATAGGATACGGTCAGGGTTACGAGCGGATCTTGGTCTTCCTCCATTCATATTTTTCGTACCACGGATCCACTTTCAGCAACGCGACGATAAACAACAGCTACGTTTGAATTACTAGGCCGCCTTCAGTCAAGAAACGAAATCTGATACAGCCGTGCATCCATCCATACATTAACTTTCGGGCAACCGTATGTAAAAATTATATTTGCCTGCTCATGATATAAATATCCTGCATTGGTAAACGGAAAACTTAACTCACTACTACTCACGTTAAACCTTGAAGACATTCTAGCCATGAATCTACACGAATGACAAATGTAACCTAGTCTCTATAGCAACTCAACCCGATTATCGTACACTTTCTTTAAACTTAATAACCAAACATTTGCGGTCAAATATGAACTTTTGTCTTTGTTCTCGTGTGTGGAACTCACCTACAAATTTGAAAAAAAACTTTGAAGCACCATATATATATATATATATATATATATATATATATATATAAGTTTGTGTGTGTGTTCAAATGGATACTAATAGAGCTGTAATAGGTGTATCGCAAGGCATCTGAATATCCGACAATAGCCCTATTAGATTTCATTTAAACAGATACACAGTTACCAGATGCAAACATAATAACCTCATACACATGTAAAAAAAAAGATTAAAAAATAAAGGAAGACTTAATAAGAGAAAGAAAAGCCAACACTTAATAATATTAACTACGAACACGGCCACAATGTGTTCACTGTGTTCGGAAAATTATACATCCTTGTAACTCTAGAAACATACACGCAACCCATACAGGAAATTAAAAATAAAAAATAAATAAAACCGTCCTTGATAATGGCTAAAAGCATAGGCGAAAGCGCTCGGAATTACAGATCATTTAGACATTTTCTAAACACTCTGTGTCCCAAAATGTAAACAGTTTCTCGAACACAAGAAAAATAAAATGAAAAAGCTTAATCGCTGTATCGTGTCTGTCTTCTTTAATTAAACATGTATAAGTGAGGGATTGCTATTTAAATACACACACACACATACACACACAGGTAAATATATATATATATATATATATATATATATTGTGACACTATTTAGGTTTGCGTGAAAATAAAAAAGAAAAAAGGCGAGAATTAAAATTAGGAGATAAGGATCTATCACGAAAAGACGATGTTATTTTTTTTTAACAAAGAAAAGTGCTAAAGGCTTTATTCTCATTAGCGAGGAAAGTAACGTCGCGGATGAGAGGCAGTTCGCAGTTGAATTCGGCAGTTCGCAGCTGAGTTGAATTGAGTTGGGCCCGCCTCGCCAAAAGCTAACTGAAAGATTCCGCGCAATTCTCGACTTCAACTTCTAACCAAGAACAATTTATTTTTGATGAATGACTTAGAATCACACCACCAAAACAAGTTTTACGAATATCGCCTGAAGATACACCAAGAACCAGCTTCTAAAAGAACAAAAAACTTAAGATGTCAAGACTCGCCTAACAAACACAAAGTGTCACGAATCCATATTAGCGGTTTGGGAGAAAGACGCAGTCCTGTATTCAGCAACCAGATATAAAATATTGTTATTCCTTTTTAGCACATTTGAACTTTTCGAGTTATTACTTTATTTTCTTTTACATATACTTCTGCGGTGTTACACTTGTCCGGACTCAGCTAGCATTACGGCCCGGCGCCTGATTTATTTCGTCTACCTAAGATCAAATCACAACGTGGGTAGGTTAGACTAGAAATCAAAACGTTGGAGTCGAGCTGGGAACGACAAGGCTGATACCGAATCTAACCAGATTCCCATATGAATCAGTAAATGTTAGAACGTCACATTTGGTGCCGCGACCAATACCAAGTCACATTGGTCGTCTCATGACAGGATAGGACGGCGACGGCGCGGAGACAGACGTGGTGACGTCACAATTGGCGCCGCGACCAGGCAGACGTCACATTTGGCGGAGCGACACCGGGGGACATCACAATATATCTATATATAGATAGATAGATAGATATAGATATACATATCGGACTGTGAATGCTGGTTTTAATAAGATAGTGTCTGAGGAGGAATGAAAGAGCTAAAACTTAAAAAGCTTAATCCAATTACATTGCCTGTCGTCTTTAATAAAACATATATATGTGTTTGTGGGCGTGTGTGTGTGTGTGTGCATCTGTGTATGTATATGTATACAATATATTCCATCTAAGGTTATGTATTTTATTCATTAATCCGACAGATTTTATCACAGTAAACGTTATTTTTACTGGATGCCCCTATTGGAGTTGAGATGACTTCATTTTTATTAGTTTTCATCAAACGTTATGAACATTCTAGACAACATATTAAAGAAAATGTTCGCTCTCTCAACAGAGATAAACTGTCGGCATGGCCAACGTGTCTTAACCCACTCGTCCAGGAAGTAACGTTGCCGATCAAGCAAAGTCTGAAACGTGTGTTTAAGCGAAATTCTTCTTTTCATTTCTGTTCACTTACGTATCAAACCCCGACAGATTTTTAATACTTTAAACCTTATTTTTCATGGATGCCCATATTTTTGTAGACGCTCAGTTTATTATCAATTAGTTGTAGAAGCCCAAAACTCAACACGGAGGCATATATCAAGTGCCTTAAAGAGATCATGCTGCCCTGGCTTAAGAGGGTAGCAGTTCGAAGACCCTATGTCGGGCAGCAGGATTCTGCAACTTTCCACACAAGCAGGACAACACTGTCATGGCTGTGAAACAATTTCTGCAATAACAGCAACCCTTATATATGGTCACCTAACTCCTTAGACTGCAACCGCCTTGATTATTTTATGTGGGGCGCTGTTGAAGGAGAGACCAATGCAAGAATTTGGGCAGCATTCACCAACTTAAACAAGAAGACCACCCAGATGAGGTGCAGAAGATTCCAAAGGCGTCTGGAGGCTGTGGTTGAAGTTAATGTTGATTTATTAAAAAAAAATTTACTCTTTAGTTTTTCAGGATATATCTGCGTAATTTAGACGATGATTCATTCATAGCACCCTGTATACATAAATACACACACACACACACACACACATATATATATATATATATATATATATATATATATATATAGTTGAGAGTGCGTGAAAGAGGAGTATCTGATAGTAGACTGAATCGTGACAAATCTGAAATATAAAATAGTCTGAACTCCAGGCGATTTTATATAGCATTTTCCAAAAAGAGAAAGATTTATGTCCATTATATTCAGGAAAGAATCTGCAAGCATCATTTTAACGGAACAGACTTCATTGTGACATATGTCTATCCAAGACGAGCAGACAGTCAGAGTTACAGGACTCTCCTCCACAGAATTCTCGCTTCATGCTTACGGAAAGAACCACTGAAAGCACGCAAACAAGATATATTATAACTACTGACATAAACACATATAGATAAAAATAACAAATACACACACACATACACACACACACATATATATATATATATATATATATATATATATATATATATATATATAGAGAGAGAGAGAGAGAGTGAGAGAGAGAGGGGAGGGAGAGAGAGTGGGTGAGAGAGAGAGGGGTGGGAGCGAGAGTGAGACAGTGTGAGAGAGAGGGGTGGGAGCGAGAGAGAGAGAGGGGAAGGAGGGAACGAGAGTGAGAGAGTGAGTGAGTGGTGACCCGGTCATTTTTAAAAGGCAACCATTTTAAAGACAGCAGTCTGCAATAAGAGCGGATCATATCAAAGGATATAGAATTAAAATAGATAACATTAAAAGAAATAGTGGATAAAAGTTAAATTTACACTTATCTTTTGCCTAATCTTTTTTTTCTCACGTTGATTACATCCATTCGTAAGAAAACTTGATTGCAAATTTTACAATCAATTCCCCTGATATTTAATGCGTATTCATACACGTTAGTAAAAGTACATAGTACCGTACACCGCCAGTCCGACTCGAAGTTTTTTATGCTTATGTAATCTTCAGGTTCTGATCTTTGTTGACAGTTTTCCTTAATATTTTGGGGTCTTTACGATGTTTGGATGAATTATGTCTGTTAAATCTTTAATTTTAAAATAATCGAATTATGAATTTAAATTTAGGCCCCAACTCATAGTTAAAGTTGAAAGTAAAAATTAGAAATTGTATTGTTCGTCTGAAGGAGACGCTTAGACTGCGTATGGTACTATGTATTTCAACTAATATTTTTTCTAATATATACTTATTAGCATATAGGTTCGTGGCCGAGCTGTTAGAACCTTCGCTTTCTGACTACAAGACTCAGGATCGAATTTCAACATGGTTGATTTGTCATGAACAGAGATTTCCTGAAGTTATCTGTCTGGAACCCAGAGTGCGGTTCATCTGGAAATACGTATATATATATATATATATATATATATATATATATATATATATATATATATATATATATATAAAATTAAACCAGACGTTCACAATAATAATTTAAAAATAGGGTTCAATACAATAGTAGAGCTATAATTTAAGGTATTGTATTCGAACATATGAAAACTATTGCATCAGTGCTTCTATGTTTCGATCATAGCATCTCCTCAGCATATTAAAAATTGTAATAGCTTTCACTTACCACCGCCTGATGAGATGCTATGATATACGTCGAAATACGGATGCCTTGATGCAGGAGTTTACATAAGTTCGAATGTAATAACTTACAATAAAGAATATACATATAGGTAGAAATATCTTAAATAGATAGACTTATATATGTATATTCCTAAAGTGTGCTGGTATGCAAAAGCCGAATAAGGTTATAAAGACTTGTGTCGAAGAAGGCAGTGGAAGGCACTGCATGGATTAACCAGGCAATTCGTATCGAGTCGCAGCCAACTGACAACATAGTGTGGTTGCAACGTAACATCATCCAGCTGCACGCACCGTGATGAGGTACTGAGCTTAATGGGCCGAAACTTTTCTGAAGCACAGCGCTCAGTTGAAGATTGCAGCTGGCCAGGAGCACTTGATGTGTACATGTGTTCTATATATATATATATATATATATATATATATATATATATATATGTAGAGAAAGAGAGAGGGAGTGCGATAGATTAATTGTCGTCTGCATTGCGCAAAAATGAAGATAATACTGACATCTCATTTTAACAGATATGTTTACCAAATTTACACAAAAATATCTTGAAATACTAAAGAGTAAATTTGTTCTGTAATTTCGCCATTGGCTTCAACCATTTCGCCCCTTGAATTCTGAGATTTTCTTATCCCAGACCACGTGTTAACCAAATCTAAAGAGTTCTGTCTCTATTACTAGAGACTTAGACTATGAATTATCTCCCAGATCATTCTATGACGGTGCCAGCCAATTCTTTTTCACATAATGTTTCTCTTCTTTTCGTTCTTAAGCTGGTATCTTGTAGATTGGCAGTGGAACATTTCAACTTCTTCTATTGAAAAAAGGTTGTTATGAGACGAGATCTTTCAATCGGCCTGTTTCGTTTCTGATTTTGTCTCGGACTGCATCCTTTCCGACAGTGTCTACTTAGGAGAAACCTAGGATGAGTCTGCAACATCTTATTTCTGATGCCATAACGTTTTTGTTAAAGCGTTTTTGTTTTTTTTCATTAAATTCACCAAACAGTGAATATGTTATGCGTTTGGTGGATCCGTTAGAATAATACCCACAATGCAATAGACTATTCACAATGCATCATTCTATATATAAAAAAGCCATGCAAAAATCATAAAGTACATGACTTAAAGGTTGCCTTTGGGAATTGTCTCTGACCCTCTAAGTCTTGCAGAGACTTCAACACTAATTTCATGTTCATCTGCATTTTTTATTTCAAAGACTGCTAAATTAAGATTTTTAAGGCAAACTAAGTAAATAATAAAAAAAATAACAACCCCCGCCCACCAAAATAACTGTTAGACTAATAATAATATATATATAGATAGATAGATAGATAGATAGATAGATAGATAGATAGATATGAGCAGACTGAAACAGATAGATAGACAGATAGATACTACTAGATTTTGAAACGTCCCACCAAGTACATCTTATAGATAGATAGATGAAAACAGATTGGGACTGAACGGATAGATAGATAGATAGATAGATAGATAGATAGATAGATAGATAGATAGATACGAGTAGATTTTGAAATGATCCCACCCTCCCAAAATCTGAAGAAATCTTCCAGCATCAGAATTTTCTTTCTTACTAATCATTCATGAGTATACCTGGAATATTTCACCGCCCGTAAATATAAACACATTTAGAATGGAAAACAGGAAGAGAGAATCGCAGGTTTTGTTTTATTTTTTTACTTCAATATTCACGAAAAACGAACCAAGTGAACTGTCCCGACTCGAAAAACATCGTCATTGATGCTATGTCGTAAATGTCAGCAATACACATGTCAGTCTCCAGATTCAGACGAACTTTTTCGTCAAAATGACATTTCCTGTACAATTTTCCAAACTCTGAGGCATTTTTAGCGAATGCACTTTTTAAACGATTTCATTTGATTTGTTTTTATTCAAACTTAAAATATTGGATTATAATTTTTTTCATCAAATAGAAATATCAGCAAACTAATATTTTAAGATATTTTTTTTAAAATGAGTCATGTCATTTCTGGAGGTAGGGAATTATTGATATACACGTTTGACTTTCCTTTAACGTCTGAAGAGTATGGAGTCATAAATAGTTTTCTTTTTAGGGGACTAATTGTAATGACAACTTTTGTGATCTTAACGAACACTCATTGCTACTTTCGTAATGCCAACGAATACTCGTTGTCACTTCCGTAATGCTCGTTTTAGTAGAGGCTTTATAAACGCAGATACAACTATACTACGCCATTGAACTATACTAATGTGCTATACGCCTTTGAATAACAATCGCATTAATATTACTTGCTCGATAATAGTCGCTCGAATAGTAGCCAACGACTAGTAATCCGTATAGAGAAATAGTATAGCGGATAGAGTAGAGAATAGCGGTCTGAATAATAATAGAGGATAGACTAGAAATAGCGATCAATTAGAAACACGCTACCTCCCATATATACGTTTCTTTATGGTCACGTGGTCTACTTAATTCAATTATGGGATCGCTGGTGTTTACTCACTGACGATCTATGTTCAAACCCAGGTGTCGGCAGCGACACTATTCCTATATAATACAAATGTACCATCCTATATACAAATTACACGTGGCAGTTAAGAATATATTTGTAGTATACTAACATACTTCATTATTTACACGGCTTCGGCAGCATACACAGTTGATTAAGGGGAAAATAACTGTTCTTCTTCTCCATAACAAAATATCCCATAAAGTAAAAATGTAAAAATAACTCTTCTTTTTTTTGCCGTGTCCCTTCAGGACGTGGGCGATCATGGCCCTCCACTTCTCCGTATAACCTTAGCTCACAATAAGTTTTGTCCCTTTGCTACTTCCCTCAGGCCATATTCTATCATCCACTTGCTTAAGCCCGCTAGGTATATTATGCTTTGCTTTGCCTTGTCTCCCTATCTTTCTATTCGACCCATGAGTATCAGATTCTCCAAGCCCTCCTTTCTCATGACGTGTCTCAGAAACTTCAGCTTCCTCTTCATGATGCTAAATATAACCTTCCGTTCTTGTTTGCATCCTCTCCAAAACCCCATCGTTGCTCAAACACTTAGCCCATGATATCCTCAGCATCCTTCTGTAGAACCACGCCTCATTTGCTTTGAGTCTCTTATCCATCAGTTTTTGTCTATTGCATTGTAACATTATTTTTATTTATATATTTTAATTTACCAAAATACTTAGCAATGTTTTACTCAAGATATCGTTTTCTTTGTTGTAGTCTTCCGTCCTTCAATAGCTGTTTGCGGTCCAATATACCGCCTGTCACACAGCATAAACCATGTTTACCAATCCACGCCTCGGAACCTGTAAAAACTGTGTACAAAAAAGAACAACTGATGCCGTGCTTGAAACCTTTTCCGGGGCCCCGGTTCTAAAGTCACCTCAAAAATACGGATTACTAAAAAAATCCTATTAGAGTTATTTCTAATGTATTTTTCACAATCTGAATACAGACAGATATTTTGGTGACAAAAACAATGATCTACTGCAAAATGGACAGTTCCAGAGTTATGCTAAAAATAAAATAGACACCGACTACAGAATAATTCCAGGAGATGTCCGCTAGGAATGGACATTATTAGCGTCCTTGCGGAAAAAGCGATGTCAGTGACTTGCCAACATCAGCGGTGTCTCTTTTTTATCTTTTATTTAATGGGAAAAAAGCTAGAAAAATAGCAATGTTCTGATTATCGGGTAAAAAAAAAAACCATAATGACAGACTGCGTTAAATTGCATTCACTTTCTCAAATCTCCAGAATAGTCCATAAACTATTAATGGTGAATTTGACAAAATGATTTTTCAAGTTGATGAAGACTACCAGGAATTCACTTTTCAAAGCGAGGTATTTTTTTTTACTCGAAGAAAATATTTGTTTTATTATTACACCGAAAGAGATTTATAGATGTTTTTATTGTTGCTTATTGGTCAGTGGTTTTAGAGTGGAATACGTTCTAGAAATCTTCTGTTACAGTTAGGAAGAATTGGCCAAAAGTTCTTTCTGTCTCTCTGGTTCGATAACTTTCGAAAAGATCGCTTTTTGTTATTTCAGAGATTAAAGATTATTGCTTTGATTGCTTTTTCATATTTAAGAGACTGTATTTTTGTATATTGATTCGGATATTAAATTAAAATAGAAAAGATAATTATCTGAATGATATTTTTAGTTTGGTTTATTTTGTTTTACGGCATATCAACCTCAATGGGTTATTTAATGCCGAGGACATTTTTAGGATAGATTCGTATGAATAGAATATGTATTCTTTGGTTTAGATTGATTTGGTTTATTTTGTTTTACGGCATATCAACCTCAATGGGTTATTTAATGCCGACAACATTTTTAGGATAGATTCGTATGAATAGAATATGTATTCTTTACTTCAGATTGGTTTGGTTTATTTTGTTTTACGGCATATCAACTTCGATGGGTTATTTAATGCCAACAATATTTTTCGGATAGATTCGTATGAATAGAATATGTATTCTTTGGTTTAGATTGGTTTGGTTTATTTTGTTTTACGGCATATCAACATCAATGGGTTATTTACTGCCGACAACATTTTTCGGATAGATTCGTATGAATAGAATATGTATTCTTTGGTTTAGATTGGTTTGGTTTATTTTGTTTTACGGCATATCAACCTCAATCGGTTATTTAATGCCGACAACATTTTTAGGATAGATTCGTATGAATAGAATATGTATTCTTTGGTTTAGATTGGATTGGTTTATTTTATTTTACGACATATTAACCTCAATGGGTTATTTAATACCGATAAAATTTGCTTTCAAGAATCTGTTTCTGGTAATGTTTTTCCTTTAAAAATGTATTGCTGGTAATATTTTTTTCAAAAAAGTATTGCTGGTAATGGTTAACTATTTGCCCATAGCTGGGAACACCAGCAATTAAGAGATGTTTCCACGCCCCTCAAAGATCCTGATCAGATGCCTTGATGTTGTATGTAGTTTATCGTCTTAGCCAGGACGTGGATGAAGTTTAACCTATTATCCAAGACAGGCTATTTTTATTTTCAGAAATATGAATTTGTACAAGTGCTAAATATGCCACGCATTTTCGAAATAAAGAGCTATGTAGTGCTGAGTTTGTGAACATTTTTATTTCTTGTATCACTCCTTGAACGAGTAGACTATCAGAGATTGCTAGCGATCAAATTATAATCATATTCAAAAATTCTGAAATTTCTTGCAAGCGAGTAATAGTCAACATACCCAGCGCTACATAACGCCGGAAATAACTAGCATATTCAACACTATATAAATTGGAAAATAGCGAACATTCAATGACATACTATTCGTGAAATCGACAAGAAATCTACCATAATAAAACACTGGAAAAATAGAAAAACTTTTCAACACTATCAAAAGGGCGAAAGAGGTAAAATATTAACTTACAGACAGCAACGGAAATAGTTAATAGACTCAACGTTAAACGACGCGGAAATAGTCGATATATCCAATGTTACATGAGACCAGAAATCTTCGACATTTTCAACAGTGTAAAACGCGGGAAAATGTCAACGTATTCAATGTTATACGACACGGCAAATAGCCAACATATTCAAAGTGAGACGGCGTATTAAATGACGAGCATATCCAATGTTCGACGATGCACAAAGAATGCAACCTATGCAGTGTAAGACCACGCCGGAAATGACGAATATATTGAAAGATATTAATTGAGTATCTGGATAACTTGTGAAAAAGTTTGAGTATTTACTTTCGTAGATTTCATGAGAGACTTGCATGAATCGACATTAATCACGTTTTGAAACAAAATCTTGAAAGACGATGGAAGGTCAACACTTTGCAAAACGACCATGCTGGGGATACAACCCGGAGCGTCATTGTGTGAAACATTCTATATATATATATATATATATATATATATATATATATATATATATATATATATATATATATATATATATCCTCAAGACACTTGATGAAGGTTTCTGTGTTGAGTCTGAAGCCCTCACCAACTAATTCGGGTGTTCTTTTCAGAACGATCAGAGTGAATTTTCAGAACTGCCGAACCTTCGTAATTATCATTAGACTTATCCAACTCTTTCCGAATCCACTGCACTTTTCTTTGCTTCATGACCGAACAAATGGAAATGTTCTTACTGGTGCTTCAGGTGCAAATGTCAAGCAATACAGCATACTGGTTTCCAAATTTCTCGCAGAGTGAACTGTGCTCTATTTTTCCCAGAAGACCCTAAGATACTGTGTCGTTGACAAAATAAAAAAAACGAACAACGTGCACGCGCGAAATTAAAAATATAAAATGGCGTCAAATTACACGTCGCACCCTTCATATATATATATATATATATATATATATATATCTTATAAATTAATTGATTTAAAATATTTAAACCATATTTTAAATCAATTAATTTATAATATTAATGCTCTGTAAATTTACATTGAGCACTATTTTGTAAAAATGAAAATATCTATATGAACACCGGATTATATATCTTACTGTTCTTTCTTCATATATATATATATATATATATATATATATATATATAGGGAGAGAATGATGTAGTCGGTTTTATTTCCGTTTATACTTTATTTCTATACATGTAATTTATTTAGTACATCGTCTACTTTTAATTAAACAATATTAATTGCATTCACCTCTCTGAATGTTCGAGAAATTACCTAGAAAATATCTGCTTATTCGGCAGGAATCGAGCCTGTAAACCTTAATAGCAACCCAAATCGAGTTGATAAGCCCGAGGATTGCATCTAGCATGAAACAGACTGTCGCCTTGTTGACTTCAATGTTCACTTTTATATTTACACACGCTCTATCTCTGATATTGAGTACTTTATCCCATAAATATAGCACACATTAAGACTATATTTCTTCATATATGTACATTTTCAATTCTAGTAGGGTTTATCATTCTGGTAGTGGGTTTTCCTCAAATCTTTGTTTGTGGTCCTTAAGAGTGATGTAGCACTCCTTTTCGGCCAGTTTGCCAACTCTATCACTTATTTTTAATTTTTCAGTAATCATTTTACTAGTTCCATTGATACTGTCAACCATATTTATATTGTTATTCTGGGCGTTTTTATATGTCTTCGTTATCAAACATCTCTATCCCAATATTTCTGGCATCTAAAAGAAACGAATAAAACACCAAAAGTAAAATGAAAAATAATAAATAAAACAAGAACGTGTAAAACCTGGGATGACCCATGCCATTTATGCTTACAGGAAAAACTACACATCATTAAATTTCTAAATAATGAAAAATTATTAAACCATAGGCAGGAGTTAACGGTTTTTTGCAGATATCAACAAACTTTCGCATTAAATAATTAGCATATAAAAAAAAAATAGCTAAGTAAAATTCTATAAAAGCAAAGCCAAATCATTAAATAGGAAAAACCCTTTTTGTAGTCGTCAAAAAAACAAAAAAACAAATTGAAATTCAGTGCAATGCGATCTGTATATAAAACACCCACTTGAATAAACAAATAAATAAATAGATAATCAGATGGACAATAATAAAAGACAATTCCCCAGACACACAACGATTGTAGGCGCGCCATAAAAATATCCCTCACTGGGAACTAACTAAAGGGTGAACGCTAACATTAGCCTTGAAATAGATACCCTACTCAATCTTACCAAAACCTCTTAGAAGATGATGAATCTATTGATAAGAATTAACTCTCTGACCACTTAACGAAGGAAAATAGTCTAGCCACTCCCACAATAACGAATTTTGTAACGAACCGGGCCTAAAAATACACGTAAACCGACAGATAGCTTATTCCCAAAATTTCGCTTGAAGATGAAACGGGACTAAACACCACAATCCAACTTAATTTTAATAATTATTTGGATATTTCGGCTCTTGTTTTTGAAACATGAGAACTCTTATGTAGCGAAGGAATCATATTTTTAAACAAAATATATTATTATAATATATATATATATATATATATATATATATATATATATATATATATACTTTGAGGAGAGCTGGGTAAAACACGTCATTTCGCACGTTGTATGTAGCGAATAACACAGACACAACATATATATATATATATATATATATATATATATATATATTATTTTATATATATATATATATATATATATATATATATATATATGTGTGTGTGTGTGTGTGTATAGACACTACCCCATAGTCGGTGTTGCTAAGAAGACAGAGTTGTAGAGCATGACATGATTCTAGCGAGGGGGTAAAGAAGATAAAAAGTAGAGACGCTTGTATGTCATGATGCGTGAGAGATTGATTAATATAATTCGAAGTGCATATATATATATATATATATATATATATACTGGATAATAGAATGCTAAAACATTAAAAAATGTAACGTGTTTCGTCCTTTTGAAAGGGCTTCAACAGACTAGACTAACATAATATTCTTATAGATGGAATGCTGACAGATATGGGGAAATATAGAGGAAAAACGTTTGTTATAATTATAAACTGACAAGAAAAGTTGAAGAAATAGAGATTCTGAACAATTAATTTTAAAATTTATCTGTCATCCATCGGGTCTAGACGCCAAAGTTCAACCAATTTTATTTACATTGTACTGTGCATGAGCTATGATTAA
Organism: Acanthosepion pharaonis; assembly: GCA_903632075.3. Taxonomy (NCBI): domain Eukaryota; kingdom Metazoa; phylum Mollusca; class Cephalopoda; order Sepiida; family Sepiidae; genus Acanthosepion; species Acanthosepion pharaonis. Next base: position 85,858 of record CAHIKZ030002875.1, read on the forward strand.
AATGGATCCCTCTACTATAAAATACTTCCAGTGAACAGTCAATTTACACGAGAAAATAATGATTTCAGTAAAAACAGGTGAAGTCAGTAACTGAAAAAAAAAGGAAATAAGAAAAGCGTACCTGATTAGAAGTATTTTAATATTTGATGGCATTAGGATGTCACTAGAATGGGTATCTCTTTGGCAATATTCTGACAACTTCATCAAAATGCCTTCACAGAATATTCCCGAGTTATCTTACTCTCGCTTTTTTCCAATCTTTACAGAATTCACTGACTGAATACTACGAAATGTAGTTCTTTGCCGAGAAAGATAAGCCTTTATAGGAATATGGAATATCGGCCTCGCAAAGAAGATAACTGGTAATAAAAAAGTAAGTTTGTAATTCAATAAGGAAAATTAAATCCTTTTATTTCTTACGGAGTGAAATATTTTTATGTAGTTTATCAGTAGTAAGATTACTGTAATCTCTTACGTGGAGGTCGAATGGGGGTTCATATTTTGATATTAGCTATAATCTCTGTAGAGAATATATGGCGCTTTAGGTGGGGGAGCTTATTCAACATTTGATAATTGTGCGTCAATACGCGCTTAAAAGATTTAGGCAATTTTGATTAACATTGCTTTTCATGGTTAGTCGTAACGAATTGTAAATGTAGGAGTACCTTACACTTAAAATAATAACAATAATAATATTTATTAAGAATTTATAACAGAATATATCAAGTTTTACGGAAGCATTGTTGAATATTATGTATTGAGTTACATAACAAATAAATGAAAATAATATAAATTTTGATGCTATATTCGATTGTTGTTAGTTATTTTTCAGTTTCTACTTCAGTTATTGGCCGCATTTCAAAAAACATTGGCTATAATACTCAATTTCCTAAATTGGAGAAACTGGAGTTATTTCGTTTACGCTTTGTTACCTCTCTTTTCCATTGTTGTTTTTAGATTGCTTTCTTCCAGTCATTTTGATGGGCAATAGCGAAATTCTGAAATTTACAATGATCTCATTTCATTTCAGTTTTACGCCTGTAAAAAGAAACATTTTAAATTAATATACGTCTAAAAATAAAATGATCTTGACAAAAAAGACCCTTAATGTTTTAACTATAATTATGTAACAATAATGTAATCATATTTCGCTGACAAATCTACAATTTATGTTACCTCATCTCATTGCATGGTTACAAACTATAAACCTAAATTGAGCTTGAAATATTGTGTAATCAGTTCTATTTTTTATTGTAAAATATTTGGAGATGATATAATGAATAATTTGCAGTGAAAAAAGCAATTTTCGATTTTTTGTTGAATACATCCCTCCTCCCCCGAACGACATCATATGTAGTCGTAATTAATTCCAATGTTTAAATTATGTTTTCCATTGTCAAGGCGACTAATAGGTCTCACTTTCCCTCAGGTTTTGTAAAGATCATTTAAAGAAAACATTTCAAATGAATCCAAATGGATACCACGCTCGTCATGTCAATCCCTGTGGACTTCACAAAAGGAATTATTCAAATACAGCATCAGCAGAATATGGTCGGAACTCAGGTTAAGAAAATGAATCATTTAAAGCATATATTCTTTGGCGCGAATGTTTGGTGAACTAGAGAACTGAAAACTATATATAAACAGCAAAGTTTATGCGTTATGTATGTTTCTTTGTCCATCTTTCCATTAACTGTAATACGTTTAGACTGAGCTAATCTTTGTCGCCATATTTATTACAACGCTTCGGCTGTTATACGCTCCGGCCTTCTTCAGGTGGTTGGAATGTCAGACTGAACCCTCTATTTTGCTCACTGGGGCATACTGTTCTCGTTCCATGTGCCATGCTAAATGGATGTCAGTTATCAGTTATCTCCTGCTAATTTCCCTCTGAAAGTTCTCCACCGCTTTAACCAGGTATTGAACTCAAACTCTTTGGGACTTGTCACTGGATCTAACTAACGCCTTTATCCACTGAGTCTTGTGTCCTTGAAGACATCTGTGTATGGATTTCTGGGTATTTTAAACCCAATGTCTTCAATACTGTTACTAATACATGTTTTTAATTGCAATTTTTGCTATTATTATCGCTTTTCTCTGGCACTCCTTATTACTGGTTCCCATATTGTATTCATTTCTATGCTTGGTCGGCTCAGGAGATTTTTGTGGCCTAGCATATGTGCTGATTCCTTACGTTTACGAATTTTTTCAATCTGTCTATGATCTCAACCTGATCCCACAGAGGGCGGTGATCTCTCTTCTCACTCCATATGTGGTCAGCCACGCCTGATTTTTCCACTTTCCCTCGTGCTACAGCTTTCTGGTGTTCTTGAAGCCTTACCTTAAGTGGGCGACCTATCTCCCCTATATATTTCTTTCCGCAGCTGCACAGGATAGCGGCCACACAGTCTTTAGTCATGTTCTACTCTATGGGGGGGATATTATTCAGGAAACATATCTGCGAAGTGTCGTCAAGCTTTTGAAGGTTGCTCCGATATTATATGGACCCCAGATCCTTTGTATTTTCTCTGATAACCCCTTCACATAAGCAATAGTCTGAATAATGTAAATAATGTACATAATACCTGATCTCAAAAGTATAGACAGAATACTGAAAGGCCAAAACATTGCAATAAATATGGTGACAAAGATAAGACAATAGTCCGAATAATGTAAAGAGTGTACATAATACCTCATCTCAGAAATATAGACAGATACTGAAGGGCCGAAACGTTGTAATAAATATGGCGACAATGATGAGGCAACAGTCCGAATAATGTAAGTCGTGTACATAATATCTGATCTCAGAAATATAAACAGATGCTTATAGTGTGAGTCCGTCCCTTTAAACATCATCAATGATCACCGTGACTTATTCTTTATGTAAATTCCTTCACCAGATACATAGCATTAATAAATGAAACTTACAAATTAATTATCATCATGTTTTCTTTTCCATAAATATTACCTTGTAGATGTAAATATAGATATTAGATTAAAAAGGAATCATACACTTTATAATCCTATATAAGAAGGATTTATGTCATGTTTGTCTTGGTTTCTTTGCAGCTCTGTCCGTAATTCTTCAGATTAATCCCCGCAATTATAAAGTCATTCTGATCTTGTAAGTCAATGAAGATCTGTAATGATCAGTTCTCGTCTAAGGCTCGTTACTCGACCCTACAATTTTTATACTAAAGATTTACCCAGGAACATTCTCAGATAATTTGTAAATATTTATTCAGATGACATCACAGTTTATGGGTGAACATGTAAAAGTCTACATGACTAGATCTGGGCTGCAAGTCGACTCATTACCGCCAACTCATCGCCATCGTCTCAACACCGCCGACACTGAAATGTCGATTAAACACTGCCGACACAACGATATGCAAGCTATCACATTTTTTTCGAATTTTTAAAACCAAATAAAAGTAATTTATTAACGTTCATTTTAAAAATTTACTTTTTAAAACCGTGTAAAAGTAATTTATTAAGGATTTTGTTTTAAAACACGACTTTATTTTTAATTTAAAAAAATTATTGAAAATTGTCTGCAATTCCCCTCAAATGTGGGTGATGTTTGTGAAAAAGAAGAAACAATACGCGAAAATTATTTCATGTGCCTTCCTAGATACTTCACTTTAGCGGGAGGCGAATGACCTCCAATTAATCGCTCTAAAAATACATCTTGCTTTCTTTGCACCTTTTGTATTCTAACAATCAACACTAATTTCCAGTGTTGAATCAGCGGTGTGATAAAATGTCCTCTTCCTCTCAACTAATTTTAACAGCCTAATAAGAAAAAAAATTGGGTTGTTTCATTAAATTCACAAAGAAGCAAACTAGAAAAGTTGCATCATCATCAGGCAAACTGCTATCTTCTGAATTGAAAGTATATGAGGATTTAAATTGACTCCAGATTTCAAGTGTAACTTACATATGTGATACATCTCAAAAGATGCTGGAAAAATGTTCAGTTCCTTTTCAAATTACAAATATCTCGTTTCTCTTACTATGTTCTTTCTTTAGAGAGTTCAGGTCAAAATTGAACTATTGCTGTGATATCTGGTCTTGAGCTGCACAATCCTCATTTTTATGCCTTGAGAGATTTCAAACGCGTACACGTAGCCTTGTGGCTGCTGTTTAAATATTTTTTAACCCAAAGCCTGCCTTTGCAAAGGCGAAATGTCATAAATTTCTCCATTGATAACATACATGTCAAATTTGCTGATGGCCTACTTCTCTTATTTCGAAGAAGTGAGACATTTACATTGAGGACTCATGATGCAATGTACACGGGGCTGAATATTCTTCACACGATTCCTAATCCATTGATATGTTTTACTCAGTTTCTTCCTGATTTGTGAAACAAAGTCGCGGGAGAATGTCTTACAGATTACTACAATCTTAATCGTTTCAAGTTTACAATAAAGCGTTATCTATCCTTCATATCCTCATAATCAGCACTACCCAGCCCCTCCTCTTACGCACATATAACAACTTCATTCATTAACGCTAAAGCTTGAGTCTTGTATTGAGAAAACATTTAGTAATATCTATCTATCTATCTATCTATCTATCTATCAATCTATCTATCTATCTATCTATCTATCTATCTCTGCCTGTTTGTTTGTCTTTCACCCTCTATTTTTTATTTTTTTTTATTTTTTATATATATACGTATATTATGTACATGTGTATGTATCCGCATTGACATTGTATTGTATTATTTTTCTATTTTTTTATTTTTTATTTTATTTTTTATTTTGTTTTCATGGCTCCAGGTGTAATTTTCCTACAATGCTCTGCCCTTTGACTATCATGTCTTTGAGTGAAAATTTAAAAATATATCTTTTAGCGACTAGTAGGTTGAGAGATGACCGGAAAAGTATAACTTTTATTCCTTTTCTTCTACCCCTTTGTTTAATGATTTCTTTGATATCCCCCTACCAATCTGTAGTATAAGTCCAGCCTACCCCATAAAATTTGATAAGAAATCTGTCGTTGGTGACGGAAAATTGAACATTTGTGGCAAAAAACTTTTGCCATGCTCCTGAACTTGTAAGAAATGGTAAATGAACCATTTTTTTTGAATGATACTTTTCCTGTAGTTTGATATGATTCTAAATTCTTTTGACACAAGTTAATTCAACAGAATTTTCAGTGAAATTTTCTCTTTCCCGTTTTTTATGTCTATATAAAAGAATCTGATTATCCCCTTGATTTGGTCACTCCATACTTATACTAAGTTAAAACTTAAAATCGTCTACCCCACTGAATACCATACACACTTATGAACTATTCTACCTTCGTTATATTAATAAATCCACAATCTCATTGTTTGGGCGTGCTCTTGGATTTTCCTCGAGATTTGTCCTAAATCTGGTAACCTGAACATAATTAATTGGCGGTCAAAGGTAAAAACGCATCAAAATTTCAATGAATACGAATAATATTTCATACCGGATCGGCCGTCAACCGGGACAAAAGGGCCGCATCCCTCAGAGAGGAACCAGTCTGAGGACGAAAAGTATGTCACTGGAACAAATCTGGTTGCATTAACGACGAGACACTTGGTCACCAAAACCGGATTATTGCCAACCTTGGACCAAGTGACTCAATACCAAATCGACTAATAAAAAGTAAACTGCAACGAAATGGAGCCGGAAGAGTATCGACAAGTTGTGACATCCTTCTTCACTGCACTCGAAAACCCAGCAAAGAACACCATAATCAAACATACCAAATATGGAGAAGTACGGTGGGAAATGTTTAAGACCTAACCTCAATCCAAACATGCTGTAGTATAATGTCCTTAGAGATATCAAAACTATCCAAACAACAGACTCTCAAAATCAAAAGTAGATAAGATAAAATTAGATATAAGACAAAATACTATGAAATCACTCAAACACTATTGAGACGAATGTAGAAATAAGGAATGCAACAGAGGATGAGGACGCTAAAGCGAATGAAATATAAAATAATCTTGAAAGGAAAAAAACCAAGATGATATAAATATTTAAACACAACCTGCAGTTCTCCAGAAAATGTACCTATTTTCATGTTGGCACCCACTGAATATAAAACCCGACATGACAGAGTGGGCCAATATCTGCACTGGAAAATCTGCAACTTCTACGGAAAGGAAACTGAAAGAAACTGGTATGAACACCACCCAGACCCGGTTACGGAGATAGGACCTGTTACAATTCTATGGGACCACACAATACACATGACAGAACAATCAAGGCTAACCGCCCAGATATTGTAATTGAAGACCACAAACAAAAACGGTGCCTCCTTATTGATATGGCAGTCCCTGTTGGCTGAATGTATCTTTGAAGATATTCAAAAAGTTGTCAAAATACAAGGACCTTGAAAAAGAAATCTCGAAAATGTGGTATATGTGAACATCAACAATCCCTGTTGTAGTTGGAGCCCTAGGACTGTTTGGAAAAGATTGCAGTAGACTAATTGAAGGGATTCCTGGAAGTCCATGCCTCAAGGAGATACAAAATTTTTTTCTGACAAGTACAGCCCACACTTTACGAAGGGCTTTATCTATGTATTTTTTTTTTTCAGTGGAAAGTGTCATGGCGCCATTTCTAACTTTAGGTCCCTGGGTCGGACCCGGAAAGAAATGTGTAAACGCCAGAAATCAAAGAAAATAAAAATAACAATAATAATAATAACAATATAAATAGTTATACCCGTTTTGAAAAACTTTAGGCATTTTGGCTTGTAATTGGACAAGCCAATGCCCAAGGGAAAATAAGGAATAAATAAAGAATGAACTGAGACCATGAAATTGAGGCGAAAACAATCGTCCAGAATTCAAGCTCAGAGTCCAAAGAAAAAAAAGAAATAAAAACGAGTAAAACATTTTCCGGTTTTAAGTAAATACACTAAGTAGAGCAAACCTAAATATGAACCTACCTAAGTTTCACCTACACGGATCTTCAGAGAATTAAATATAAATTTATATATATATATATATATATATATATATATATATATATATATATTGAATGAAACCTGTCGTGTAATTTATTGGGGTTGTTGTAACGTCTTCCTTTAATGTAGTTCTTATCGTTCACCCTTAACCACCTTTATCTAGAGACGAGACGCGTTAAATTTGAGCAACATCCAGCCGACACACTGGGGTTAAAATAGGAAACTAAAATGATACATATGACACACTCATATCTCTCTCCCACCTCACTTCCTCACTTCGTTAACTTTGCGTATACTTGATGAGGTCCGTAAAAAACGTGTAAATTTCTTTTCAGTTTTTTTCATTTCAGCTTTTGGAAGTAAAGTCTGATGATCCAGAACCCTGTTAAAGGGGTTATGGTGAAATAGATTTTATTACATGGAATCTTAACGTGGTCTGTCTTTTATTCAAACAAATATATATATATATATATATATATATATATATATATGCTCGGATATCTCGGCTCAAAATAGCTCGGAAAGCAAACACATATATTTGAACTTAGCACGTTAACAATATTTTCACCGATATGTATCCATGTTCTCTCAACATCCGCATATGAATAATTAGAAGGATGTAATTTTTTATCTCTTTCGCGTAATTTTTCAGTCTAAACGAAATATTAAATTAATAAATGAACTCTGACCTTTCATCATAACTGTGCATATACTAAAGAATTCTATGATTATTCTTATGTATTTTTCTTTCATGTTGCGTAAATCCTTTCGCGCTAAACGAAAGCGTTATGCAAATTGAGAGAATCGCGCACTTTTATCACCTGATAGACTAATGAAGTATAACATTTATTATTTGTTTTTGGTTCTCTGTCGTTAACATATGACAGAAATATCTGAGGAAATTAATAAGGTATCCTGGACCTCAATTATATATATTCAGTGTTCGTACGGGGATTCAATGTGGGCGTAAAATAGATGTAGAAAGACTATAATATGACATATATATTTAAAATAGATAAATTAGATAGGTTAGTTAATAAAACAAGGACAGAAGAAAGGGTATCAATATAATCAGTAAGAAAAAACATTTAAATTATTATATATTTCTTTTCTCCTCCTCACATTTAGGTCCCGTCAGATGTTATTCTAACCATACACCGTCTTTCTGAAATTGACAAGTGATTCTAACTACAGCTCGTCTTTTTGAAATAGACAATTTGTTCGAACAATTTCCGTCCACCACGATTTCCACCAGAAAATACACCGTCTACAAAAACACCTGTCGGTGAGAGATTCCCATTGATTTGTTTAATTCTCGCCCAGTTGATGAAGGACACAGGTGTGTTCGAAAATTGCGGACTTAAAACCTTTCATTCCGTGCTTCATTTCTGGCATATGGCTAATACAATGAAAAGAAAAAAAAGGGAAGGTAGAATTAAAAGTATAATGATATATATATATATATATATATATATATATATTGCCGTCATTGTTAAAATTTTCCTTAAATAATATTTAAAAATAAAATTAAAAAATGGGAGCTGGAAATATACATACTTATATTTGATATGAAAAAATAAATTTAAATAATGTAATAATTCTATTACATTTACTTGGTTTTAAGAAGAAATGTAGTCTATTAGTAATTAAGAGTAAAAATATTTTAAAATTGTAGTTAAATAAAATGTATTCTAACCCTTTAACCCCCCCTCTAGAAAGAATCTTTAAGCATATACAAGTAAGAAAAAAATGCCAAAAAAATTTTTGCCATTAATAATAATAATAAAAAACAGACGAAATGCATTTAACGGATGTCAGAATTCGTTGAAAAATACACCCCTACCCTCCCTAAACTTAACTTCTTTTTCGAACGTAACTCATAATTGATACAACAACAGTTAATATAAATAAGCACGCTACCGCCTCTGTCTGAATGATTGGAGTTCTCTGTATCCTTGGAAACAGTAGTTTATGAATTTTTATGTGCGTTTAAATTTCAGTAAATTTAAAAATAATTTATTCCAATATACGCTTGAAGATGAAACGGAACTAATGCTTTTAATTTATTTATATAATTAAATCTAAAGTTTTTAGCTTCATTTTTAAAACATGGTTATTACTGTGTAGCGAAAAACATATTTTAAATCTGTTAAATTATAATATTTATGCCCTGTAAATTTACTTTCAGCACTATTTTGTAAAAATAAAATAAAAAAATATCAATAAGAACACCGGATTATGTATCTTACTTGTCTTTCTTTTATTTATACACACACACACACACACACACACACACACACACACACACACACATATATATATATATATATATATATATATATATATATATATATATATATATATATATATATAAAATGAAGGTCCAAACACTAATATTCGATGGTTATAATTTATTACATTGGAAACGTAATTACGATCCAATTCATCAGACCTACAAATTCAAAAAGAAATCGGAAAATATAACTCCGGGTATAAAAAAAAAAAAAAAATTTTAGTGAAAATATATGTGTGGGAATAGGAATCAAGTGTGGGAGGGAAATGGATGAAAGCTCTAGAGAGAGGTGTAACAGAAGAAAGAAGAACAGGAAGGCCTAAAGGAGAAGTGGGGGATTCAAAATTTAACAGAGAGAAGTTTTAAAGAGAGGAGTTAAATAACGGTTTAAATGAGTGAGATACAGATAAATATGAGTTATTTTCAGATGCCTAAATCGCCACCGATACGCTAAAATTAAAATTAAAAAAAAACAGACACCAGAAATGTATGGATACATTTGTGGTGCCATTACGCACAATAAAAAACAATATGATCTTAACTTAAAATCCAGGCAATTCACACTGCCAATGTATATGTGAAAATATTATAATATATATATATATATATATATATATATATATATATATATATATATATATAATAGGCCGGTTGATAAAATCTGAAGAATAAAAACATAACAAAATGATACTAATAATGTCAATAAAATTAACAATAATTATATATTAACCCTTTGAATGAAATTATGTTTATACATTCTTTTTATAGATACGAATATTTAAGTAAATGCTTTGTTTATAATCTTTACTTCCATATTTGTATCTATAAAAAGAATGTATAAACATAAAAATGTCTTAAAATAATTGTCGGATTTGTCCATTTTATAATGAATAATGACGTCATATACATATATATATATATATATATATATATATATATATATATATATATATGGGAGAGAGAGAGATAGTGCAATGGAAAAATTGTCGCTATTTTTTTTAATTTCGCGCATGCGCGTTGTTTGATTTTATTTTGTCGACTACGCAGTATAGTAGGGTCAGATGGGCACAGTGTGTAAGACAAAAAAGCACCATCACCCAATTCACTGAAATTCAGAAAAGTCATGCTGTACTGCTTGGCATTCGCGCCGGAACCTCCAATACGAACATTTCAGTGTTTGAGTGTCAATATGAGGACAGTGCAGAGGATTCGGAAAGAATTTGATGAATCTAATTATGATTACGAAGGTACGACACCTCGGAAAACTCACTCTGGTCGTTCTGATTAGAAAAGAATTCCCGAATTTGTTGATGAGGACCTCGCAATCATCATAGAGGTCTACATCAAGTGTCTTGAAGAGGTAGTGCTGACCTGGTTCAAGAGGCTGACTGCTGGAAGACCCTATGTATGGAAACAGACCTCTACAGCATGTCACACATGCAGGAGTACCCAGTCATGACTGTCAGATAATTTCTGCAACCACACCACGCCTTATATCTGGCCACCTAACTCCCAAGCCTGCAATTACCTTGATTATTATGTGTGACGCGCAATTGAGCGAGAAACAAAAAAAACTCCTTGTAACACCAAAGATGAATTGAAGGCAAGGATTATGGCTACATTCAACAAATTAAACAATGTGACTGTCCGGAATAGTTGCAGGAGATTCCGAAGTTGGCTTGGGGCTAGGTTTGAAGCCAATGGCGATTTCATTGAATAAATTTAATCTTTGATATTACAAGATATTTCTGTGTCATTTTGCTAAATATATTACAATGAGATGTCGGTGTTATTTCATTTTTTTTCCTGAATTGAGACGACAAGTTACCCATCGCGGTCGTATGATCACCGAAGTTAAGCAACGTTAAGCCTGGTTATTACCTATATGGGTGACCACTTGGGAATATAAGATGCTGTAAGATTGGGTGTGTGTCTGCTGCAATGAATAATTGTTTGAAATTGTTAAATGGAGAGACGAGATCCACAACAAAGTTAAGCAACGTTGAAAATGATCAGTACCTAAATGGGTGAACTTTGAAATAACAGGTGATGTTTTTGGATATGCTGGTGGTATAATAGGCTTATAGCCACATCACTTTTAAAAAAACAATACGATCAAAAAAATCAACAAAATTTGAACCTGATCAGTACCTAAATCTGACCACTTTGAAATTTGATGTAAAATGGAATGCTGGCATAAGATTTGCTTATATAATCACTTTTAAAAAATGTGTTCCAATACGAAGTTAAGCAACGTTGAACCTGATCAGTACCTAAATTGACCTTTATCTGTTTTCCTTTATAAAAGGTTTATAGCCAATTTTCAATAAAAATGCCGATTCCAAAAGAAAGTTATAGCAACGTTGAACCTGATGATTACCTAAATGGGTGACCACTTTGAAATAACAGGTGATATAAGCTTGGATATGCTGGTGGTATAAAAGGCTTATAGCTACATCACTTTTAAAAATGCTGATTCCAATACGAAAACAAAGTTAAGCAACGTTGAACCTGATCATTACCTAAATGGGTTCTTTGAAATAACAGGTGATGTAAGCTTGGATATGCTGTTGGTATAATAGGCTTATAGCCACATCACTTTTAAAAATGGACAATACGATCAACAAACAGCAAGAACCTGATCAACTAAATTGACCACTTTGAAATAATTTTTGTATTTAGTTGATGTTAAATGGGTGCTTGGATATGCTCCATAAAGGCTTATAGCCACATCAATTTTAAAAATGCATTCCAATACGATCAACAAAGTTAAGCAACGTTGAACCTGATCAGTACCTAAATGGGTGACCTCTTTGAAATAACAGGTGATGTAAGCTTGGATATGCTGGTGGTATAATAGGCTTATAGCCACATCACTTTTAAAAATGCTGATTCCAATACGATCAACAAAGTTAAGCAACGTTGAACCTGATCAGTATAAATGATGAATTTTGAAAAATAACAGGTGATGTAAGCTTGGATATTCTGGTTAATCTTATAGCCACATCACTTTTAAAAATGCCGATTCCAATACGATCAACAAAGTTAAGCAACGTTGAACCTGATCTTTACCTAAATGGGTGACCACTTTGAAATAACAGGTGATTAAGCTTGGATATGCTGGTGGTATAATAGGCTTATAGCCACATCACTTTTAAAAATGCCGATTCCAATACGATCAACAAAGTTAATCAACGTTGAACCTGATCAGTACCTAAATGGGTGACCTCTTTGAAATAACAGGTGATCTTGGATATGCTGGTGGTATCGAGTTATAGCCACATCACTTTTAAAAATGCCGATTCCAATACGATCAACAAAGTTGGGATCCAACGTTGAACCTGATCAGTACCTAAATGGGTGACCTCTTTGAAATAACAGGTGATGTGGATATGCTTGGATATGTTGGTATAATCAACAAAGACTAAATGGGTGACCACTTTGAAATAACAGGCTTTATAGTTATATTGACATCACTTTTAAAAATGCCAGTTCCAATACAATCAACAAAGTTAATCAACGTTGAACCTGATCAGTACCTAAATGGGTGACCTCTTTGAAATAACAGGTGATGCTTGGAATGCTTGGATAGGCTTATAGCCACATCACTTTTTGGGTGTTATAATAACAAAGGCTTATAGTACCTAAATGGTGACCACTTTTTAAAAATGCCGATTCCAATAGGGATCAACTTTTAAAAAGCCTGATTAATAGATCAACGTTGCAACGTTGAACCTGATCAGTACCTAAATGGGTGACCTCTTTGAAATAACAGGTGATGTAAGCTTGGATATGCTGGTGGTATAATATATTTATTAGCCACATCACTTTTAAAATGCCGATTCCAATACAATCAACAAAGTTAAGCAACGTTGAACCTGATCAGTACCTAAATGGTGACCTCTTTGAAATAACAGGTGATGTAAGCTTGGATATGCTGGTGGTATAATAGGCTTATAGCCACATCACTTTTAAAAATGCCGATTCCAATTAATCAACAAAGTTAACAACGTTGAACCTGATCAGTACCTAAATGGGTGACAATTTTGAAATAACAGGTGATGCAATTGGATATGCTGGTGGTATTAGGCTTATAATTTTACATCACTTTAAAAATGCCGATTCCAATATAATCAACAAAGTTAAGCAACGTTGAACCTGATCAGTACCTAAATGGGTGACTCTTTTGAAATAACAGGTGATGTAAGCTTGGATATGCTGGTGGTATAATAGGCTTATAGCCACATCACGTTTAAAAATGCCGATTCCAATACGATCAACAAAAAGTTAAACAACGTTGAACCTGATCACCCTAAATATAGGGTGACCTCTTTTGGGTAACCTAAGGTGCCACTTTGAAATAACTTGGATATGCTGGTGGTATAATAGGCTTATAGCCACATCACTTTTAAAAATGGATTCAATACGATCAACAAAGTTAAGCAACGTTGAACCTGATCAGTAGTAACCTAAATGGGTGACCTCTTTGAAATAACAGGTGATTTAATACTTGGATATGTTGGTGGTATAATAGTCGTTAATTTGACATCACTTTTAAAACGATTCCAATACGATTTTTTTTTTTTTTAATCAACGTTGAACCTGATAATTATTAAATGGATGACCTCTTTGAAATAACAGGTGATGTAAGCTTGGATATGCTGGTGGTATAATAATAGGCTTATAGCTACATCACTTTTAAAAATGCCGATTCCAATACGATCAACAAAGTTTCAACGTTGAACCTGATCAGTACCTAAAATGGGTGACCCTGTTTGAAATAACAGGTGATGTAATATTTTGGATATGCTGGTGGTATCTTCCAGGCTTATAGCCACATCACCTTTTTTAAAAATGCCGATTCCAATACAATCAACAAAGTTAAGCAACGTTGAACCTGATCAGTACCTAAATGGGTGACCTCTTTGAAATAACAGGTGATGTAAGCTTGGATATGCTGGTGGTATAATATCCTTATAGCCACATCACTTTTAAAAATGCCGATTCCAATACAATCAACAAAGTTTCAACGTTGAACCTGATCAGTACCTAAATGGGTGACCTCTTTGAAATAACAGGTGATATAAGCTGGATATGCTGGTGGTGTAATGGGCTTAAGCCACATCACTTTTTAAAATGCCGATTCCAATCTGAAAATCAACAAAAGTTAATCAACGTTGAACCTGATCAGTACCTAAATGGGTGACCTCTTTGAAATAACAGGTGATGTACAACTTGGATATGCTGGTGGTATAATAGGCTTATAGCCACATCACTTTTAAAAATGCCGATTCCAATAAACCAAAAAAGTTAATCAACGTTGAACCTGATCAGTACCTAAATGGGTGACCTCTTTGAAATAACAGGTGATGTAAGCTTGGATATGCTGGTGGTATAATGGCTTATAGCCACATCATTTAAAAAAAATACATTTATAATTCCAGTACGATCAACAAAGACCTCTTTAAACAATTGTTTGAACCTGATTATAGTACCTTTAAAATGGGATTCCAATCTCAACAAAATAACAGGTGATGGGTGACCACTTTGAAATAACAGGTGATGTATGCTGATATGCTGGTGGTATAATAGTCTTATAGCCACATCACTTTTTAAAATGCCGATTCAATACAATCAACAAAGTTAATCAACGTTGAACCTGATCAGTACCTAAATTGGTGACCTCTTTGAAATAACAGGTGATGTAAGCTTGGATATGCTGGTGGTATAATAGGCTTATAGCCACATCACTTTTAAAAATGCCGATTCAATACAATCAACAAAGTTAAGCAACGTTGAACCTGATCAGTACCTAAATGGGTGACCTCTTTGAAATAACAGGTGATGTAAGCTTGGATATGCTGGTGGTATAATAGGCTTATAGCCACATCTTTTAAAAATTGATTCCAATACAATCAACAAAGTTAAGCAACGTTGAACCTGATCAGTACCTAAATGGGTGACCTCTTTGAAATAACAGGTGATGTAAGCTTGGATATGCTGGTGGTATAATAACCTTATAGCCACATCACTTTTAAAAATGCCGATTCCAATACGATCAACAAAGTTAAGCAACGTTGAACCTGATCCGTACCTAAATGGGTGACCTCTTTGAAATAACAGGTGATGTAAGCTTGGATATGCTGGTGGTATAATAATTTATAGCCACATCACTTTTAAAAATGCCGATTCCAATACAATCAACAAAGTTAATCAACGTTGAACCTGATCAGTACCTAAATGGGTGACCTCTTTGAAATAACAGGTGATGTTAAGCTTGGATATGCTGGTGGTATAAAGGCTTATAGCCACATCACTTTTAAAAATGCCGATTCCAATACAATCAACAAAGTTAAGCAACGTTGAACCTGATCAGTACCTAAATGGGTGACCTCTTTGAAATAACAGGTGATGTAAACTTGGATATGCTGGTGGTATAATGGGCTTATAGCCACATCACTTTTAAAAATGCCGATTCCAATACAATCAACAAAGTTAACAACGTTGAACCTGATCAGTACCTAAATGGGTGACCGTTTTGAAATAACAGGTGATGTAAGCTTGGATATGCTGGTGGTATAATAGGCTTATAGCCACATCACTTTTAAAAATGCCGATTCCAATACGATCAACAAAGTTAAGCAACGTTGAACCTGATCCAGTACCTAAATGGGTGACCTCTTTGAAATAACAGGTGATGTAAGCTTGGATATGCTGGTGGTATAAATGGATAGCCACATCAGAATTTTAAAAATGCCGATTCCAATACAATCAACAAAGTTAAGCAACGTTGAACCTGATCAGTACCTAAATGGGTGACCTCTTTGAAATAACAGGTGATGTAAGCTTGGATATGCTGGTGGTATAATGGATTATAGCCACATCACTTTTAAAAATGCCGATTCCAATACGATCAACAAAGTTAAGCAACGTTGAACCTGATCAGTACCTAAATCGGTGACCTCTTTGAAATAACAGGTGATGTAAGCTTGGATATGCTGGTGGTATAATAGGCTTATAGCCACATCACTTTTAAAAATGCCGATTCCAATACAATCAACAAAGTTAAGCAACGTTGAACCTGATCAGTACCTAAATGGGTGACCTCTTTGAAATAACAGGTGATGTAAGCTTGGATATGCTGGTGGTATAATAGGCTTATAGCCACATCACTTTTAAAAATGCCGATTCCAATACAATCAACAAAGTTAATCAACGTTGAACCTGATCAGTACCTAAATGGGTGACCTCTTTGAAATAACAGGTGATGTAAGCTTGGATATGCTGGTGGTATAATGGATTATAGCCACATCACTTTAAAAAATGCCGATTCCAATACGATCAACAAAGTTAAGCAACGTTGAACCTGATCAGTACCTAAATGGGTGACCTCTTTGAAATAACAGGTGATGTAAGCTTGGATATGCTGGTGGTATAATGGATTATAGCCACATCATTTTTAAAAATGCCGATTCCAATACGATCAACAAAGTTAAGCAACGTTGAACCTGATCAGTACCTAAATGGGTGACCTCTTTGAAATAACAGGTGATGTAAGCTTGGATATGCTGGTGGTATAATGGATTATAGCCACATCACTTTTAAAAATGCCGATTCCAATACAATCAACAAAGTTAAGCAACGTTGAACCTGATCAGTACCTAAATGGGTGACCACTTTGAAATAACAGGTGATGTAAGCTTGGATATGCTGGTGGTATAATGGATAATAGCCACATCATTTTAAAAATGCCGGTTCCAATACGATCAACAAAAGTTAAGCAACGTTGAACCTGGATCAGTACCTAAATGGGTGACCTCTTTGAAATAACAGGTGATGTAAGCTTGGATATGCTGGTGGTATAATGGCTTATAGCCACATCACTTTTAAAATGCCGAGTTCCAATACGATCAACAAAGTTAAGCAACGTTGAACCTGATCAGTACCTAAATGGGTGACCACTTTGAAATAACAGGTGATGTAAGCTTGGATATGCTGGTGGTATAATAGGCTTATAGCCACATCATTTTTAAAAATGCCGATTCCAATACGATCAACAAAGTTAAGCAACGTTGAACCTGATCAGTACCTAAATGGGTGACCTCTTTGAAATAACAGGTGATGTAAGCTTGGATATGCTGGTGGTATAATGGCTTATAGCCACATCACTTTTAAAAATGCCGATTCCAATACGATCAACAAAGTTAAGCAACGTTGAACCTGGATCAGTACCTAAATGGGTGACCACTTTGAAATAACAGGTGATGTAAGCTTGGATATGCTGGTGGTATAATAGGCTTATAGCCACATCACTTTTAAAAAATGCCGATTCAATACAATCAACAAAGTTAAGCAACGTTGAACCTGATCAGTACCTAAATGGGTGACCACTTTTTTTGAAATAACAGGTGATGATACCTTGGATATGCTGGTGGTATAAATGGTATGGAATTGTTACATCACTTTTAAAGTCAAAGTTCCAATACGATCAACAAAGTTAAGCAACGTTGAACCTGGATCAGTACCTAAATGGGTGACCTCTTTGAAATAACAGGTGATGTAAGCTTGGATATGCTGGTGGTATAATGGCTTATAGCCACATCACTTTTAAAAATGCCGATTCCAATACGATCAACAAAGTTAAGCAACGTTGAACCTGGATCAGTACCTAAATGGGTGACCTCTTTGAAATAACAGGTGATGTAAGCTTGGATATGCTGGTGGTATAATGGGCTTATAGCCACATCACTTTTAAAAATGCCGATTCCAATACAATCAACAAAGTTAAGCAACGTTGAACCTGATCAGTACCAAATGGGTGACCAGGTTTGAGAATAACAGGTGATGTAAGCTTGAATATGCTGGTTGGTATAATGGATAATGGCCACATCAATTTTAAAAATGCCGCTGGTTCCAATACGATCACTTTTTAAAAGTTAAGCAACGTTGAACCTGGATCAGTACCCTAAATGGGTGACCTCTTTGAAATAACAGGTGATGTAAGCTTGGATATGCTGGTGGTATAATGGGCTTATAGCCACATCACTTTTTTAAAAATGCCGAGTTCCAATACGATCAACAAAGTTAAGCAACGTTGAACCTGATCAGTACCTAAATGGGTGACCACTTTGAAATAACAGGTGATGTAAGCTTGGATATGCTGGTGGTATAATGGATAATGCCACATCACTTTTAAAATGCCGATTCAATACGATCAACAAAGTTCAACGTTGAACCTGATTACCTAAATGGGTGACCTCTTTGAAATAACAGGTGATGTAAGCTTGGATATGCTGGTGGTATAAAAGGTTATAATCCATCACTTTTAAAAATGCCGATTCAATACAATCAACAAAGTTAATCAACGTTGAACCTAAAACCATTAAATCGGGTGACAACTTTGAAAATAAAGGTGATGTAAGCTTGGATATTTGGTATAATAGGCTTATAGCCACATCACTTTTAAAAATGTTGATTCCAATACAATCAACAAAGTTAATCAACGTTGAACCTGATCAGTACCTAAATGGGTGACACCTTTGAAATAACAGGTGATGTATTTTGGATATGCTGGTGGTATAAAGGCTTATAGCCACATCACTTTTAAAATGCCGATTCCAATACAATTAAAAAAGTTAATCAACGTTGAACCTGATCAGTACCTAAATGGGTGACCTCTTTGAAATAAAGGTGATGTAACATTATGATATGCTGGTGGTATAATATCAATCCACATCATTTTAAAATGCCGATTCCAATACAATCAACAAAGTTAGGCAACGTTGAACCTAGTACCAGTACCCTTTGAAATGTTTCTTGGATATGCTGTGGAAATAACAGGTGAGGTAATTTTGGATATGTACCTAAATTGGTACCTCTTTGAAATGTTTTTGTCATTTCACTTTTAAAATGCCGATTCCAATACAATCAAAAAATCAACGTTGAACCCAACGTTGAATGAATACTAAATGGGACCTTGGATAAATTGGTGACCTCTTTGGTCTCATACATCACTTTTAAAAATGCCGATTTCAATACAATCAACAAAGTTGCAACGTTGAACCTGGTACCTAAATTGGTGACCTCTTTTGTCGGCTTGGATATGCTGGTGGTAAAGGCTTATAGCCACATCACTTTTTAAAAAATGCCGATTTCCAATAAATCAACAAAGTTAATCAACGTTGAACCTGAAGTACCTAAATTGGTGATGTCTTTGAAATAACAGGTGATGTAAGCTTGGATATTTTCAAATAATAACTTATAGCCACATCACTTTTAAAAAATTGATTCCAATACGATCAACAAAGTTAAGCAACGTTGAACCTGATCGTACCTAAATTGGTGACCGTTTGAAATAACAGGTGACCATTTTGGATAAATGGTGGTATAATAGGCTTATAGCCACATCACTTTTAAAAATGCCGATTCCAATACAATCAACAAAGTTAACAACGTTGAACCTGGACCTTTTCCTTTGAAATAACAGGTGATTGGATATGCTGGTGGTATTTCTTCTGCCACAACTTTTAAAAATTAGATTCAATACGATCAACAAAGTTAAGCAACGTTGAACCTGATACATGACCTCTTTGAAATAAAATGTAAGCTTGATATCTTATCGTCTTAGTAATCACTTTTAAAAATGCCGATTTCTATCTAAAAAAGTTGAACCTGATCCGTACCTAATTGGTGACCTCTTTGAAATAACAGGTGATGTAACTTGGATATGCTGGTGGTATAATAGGCTTATAGCCACATCACTTTTAAAAATGCCGATTCCAATACAATCAACAAAGTTAATCAACGTTGAACCTGATCCGTACCTAAATCGGTGACCTCTTTGAAATAACAGGTGATGTAAGCTTGGATATGCTGGTGGTATAATAGGCTTATAGCCACATCACTTTTAAAAATGCCGAGCCAATACAATCAACAAAGTTAAGCAACGTTGAACCTGATAAGTACCTAAATTGGTGGCTTTGAAATAACAGGTGATGTAAGCTTGGATATGCTGGTGGTATAATAGGCTTATAGCCACATCACTTTTTAAAAATGCTGATTCCAATACAATCAACAAAGTTAAGCAACGTTGAACCTGCAAACCTAAATTGGTGACCTCTTTGAAATAACAGGTGATGTAAGCTTGGATATTGGTATAATAGGCTTATAGCCACTTTTTCACTTTTAAAAATGCCGATTCCATTACTGATCAACAAAACTCAACGTTGATTTTGATTTTGTAGAACTGGGTTGTGTGTGAAAAAAGTGATTTGCTTGGATATTGGTTAATAGGCTTATAGCCACATTCTTTTTTCCAATACAATCAACAAAGTTTTTCAACGTTGAACCTGATCAGTACCTAAATTGGTGACCTCTTTGAAATAACAGGTGATTTAGCTTGGATATGCTTGGTATAATCTTATAGCCACATCACTTTAAAAATGCCGATTCCAATACAATCAACAAAGTTAAGCAACGTTGAACCTGATCAGTACCTAAATTGGTGACCTCTTTGAAATAACAGGTGATGTAAGCTTGGATATGCTGGTGGTATAATAGGCTTATAGCCACATCACTTTAAAAATGCCGATTCCAATACGATCAACAATTTTAAGTCAACGTTGAACCTGATCAGTACCTAAATTGGTGACCTCTTTGAAATAACAGGTGATGTAAGCTTGGATATTTTGTGGTATAAATAGCCACATCACTTTTAAAAAAAATGCCGGGCCAATACGATCAACAAAGTTAAGCAACGTTGAACCTTTACCTAAATTGGTGACCTCTTTGAAATAACAGGTATTAATATGCTGGTGGTATTTTTAGCCACATCACTTTTAAAAAATGCCGATTCCAATACGATCAACAAATAAAATCAATACCTAAATGAACTTTGAAATAACAGGTGATGCTTGGATATCCATAACTAAACTTTTAAAAATGGTCAACGTTGAAAACTTTAAATCAGGTGATGTAAGCTTGGAATACGGGTGGGTATAATAGGCTTATATCATCACTTTTAAAAATCGATTCAATACAATCAACAAAAGCAACGTTGAACCTGATCAGGCGTTTAAATTTCTTTGAAATTTCTGGATATGCTGGTGGTATAAAAACCACATCATGTTTAAAAATGCCGATTCCAATACAATCAACAAAAAAACGTTGAACCTGATCATACCTAAATGGGTCTTTGAAATAACAGGTGGATGGATATGCTGGTGGTATAAAAAATGGAAAGCCAATCACTTTTAAAAATGCCGATTAACATCAACAAAGTTCAACGTTGAACCTGGTACCTAAATTGGTGACCACTTTGAAATAACAGGTGATGTAAGCTTGGATTTTTGGTATAACTTACTTATAGCCACATCACTTTTAAAAATGCCATTCCAATACAATCAACAAAAGTTAATCAACGTTGAACCTGATCAGTACCTAAATTGGTGATTCTTTGAAATAACAGGTGATGTAAGCTTGGATATGCTGGTGGTACGTTTAGGCTTATAGCCACATCACTTTTAAAAATGCCGATTCAATACAATCAACAAAGTTAAGCAACGTTGAACCTGATGTATCAAAATGAACTTTGAAATAAAAAAATGATATGCTGGTGGTATAAATTTGTGATAATTAAAAACTTTAAAACATTATTTAGACAGAAATATATTTATCTTCTATGCCACATCACTTTTAAAAAATTGTAAAGTTAAGCAACGTTGAACCTGATCAGTACCTAAATTGGTGACCACTTTGAAATAACAGGTGATCAGCTTGGATATGCTTTATAAAATGCTTTTAGCCACATCACTTTTAAAAATGCCGATTCCAATACAATCAACAAAGTTAATCAACGTTGAACCTGATCCGTACCTAAATTGGTGACCTCTTTGAAATAACAGGTGATGTCTTGGATATGCCTTGGTATAATTTTATAGCCACATACTTTTGAAAATGCCGATTGACCTTTTGAAATAACAAGTTAAAAAAGTTTTTTGTTTGAACCTGATCAATCAAAAACTTTGTAAATCAGATGACCTCTTTGAAATAACAGGTGATTATTTGGATATGGGTGGTTAATAGGCTTATAGCCACATCACTTTTAAAAATGCCGATTCCAATACAATCAACAAAGTTAATAAACGTTGAACCTGATTCCGTCAATATAAAGAGTTCTTGGAAAAAACAGGTGATGTAAGATATATGCTGGTGGTATAATAGGCTTATATGATGGTTTTAAAAATGCCGCATTCCAATCAATTAATCAACAAAGTTAAGCAACGTTGAACCTGATTCGTACCTAAATTGGTGACCTCTTTGAAATAACAGGTGATGAAATTGGATATGCTGGTCAAATTTATAGCCACATCACTTTTAAAAAAATGCCGATTCCAATACGATCAACAAGAATTAAGCAACGTTGAACCTTACCTAAAATGACCTCTTTGAAATAACAGGTGATGTAAGCTAAATATCTGGTGGTTTCTTAAGCCACATCACTTTTAAAAATGCCGATTCCAATACAATCAACAAAAGTTTCAACGTTGAACCTGATCCGTACCTAAATTGGTGACCTCTTTGAAATAACAGGTGATGTACCTTGGATATGCTGGTGGTATAATAGGCTTATAGCCACATCACTTTAAAAATGCCGATTCCAATACAATCAACAAATTTAATCAACGTTGAAATGATCAGTACCTAAATTGGTGACCTCTTTGAAATAACAGGTGATGTAAGCTTGGATATGCTGGTGGTATAAAGAGCGCATCACTTTCTGATATGCTTGATCAAAGTTTGAACAAAGTTTATAGCACACAAATCCACTTTCACAATAAAAATCGTGCTTGGATATCAATCGATGAGCCACATCACTTTAAAATGCCGATTCACTCACAAGGCAAAGTTTCAACGTTGGCCATCCGTACCTAAATTGGTTCGAGACTTTGAAATAACAGGTGATGTAATCTTGATATGCTGAGTAGGGGGCTACAGAGAGTTAAGGTAAGGGAAATGACTGGATATAAGGGGGGTCAGGCAAGGATAAAAAGAAGAACAGGGATCAAGGTATCAAAGGATGTCGATTGACATTACATTTAAATTTTTTGAGATTATAGTTATCAGGGAAGCAAGGAGACGGAAGGGAGTTTCACAGTCGGGAAGTGCAAGATAAGAATTTGCTGAATTATATTTAACAGTTTTGTTAGTAAAAGAGTGGGACCGAGATGCCAAACGAGTAGAACGCTTAAATTCATGCAGTCGGGGTACCAGTGAAAATAACTTATCAAAGAAAATGGCATGAAAATATTTATAGAAAAGACAGATTGAAGCCGTATTACGTCGATGAGAAAATGACTGGAGTCGAAACCCCAAGTCAGGACCAATTACAATGCATATCCGTCTTTGAGTTTTCTCAAGAACCTCGAGATGAAGGGCGCGGGCACCGGACCATATATAGCAACGATATTCCATGACAAGACGAATGGTAGATTTGTAGATGTGAAGGATGGACTGGTGAAACACATAGAACCAATTTTTCTTGCGATATGATTCCATACTTTATTCTCTTGAACTTAAAATAATGAAATTTTGGTCTTTGTCTTTTTTTTATTCAGACATTCGTTTAAAGTGATTTAGAAAAATTTGAAAAAGTGATTGTTGCTTCTAAGTTTTCATAATGTGCAATCATAAGGTATATATGTCTGTCTGCTTGTTTCTTTATAATTATGTTACAAGTTGGTGTAATTATTGGAGAAAAGACATCAACGTCGGCGTGTTTCTGGATATAGACAGAGAGGACGCTGAAATCAACACTGTCTGGTTACTGGTAGTTTCTCAAAAGATCTTCAGACCAAGTGTGTGCGTATATATATATATATATATATATATATATATATATATATGTGTGTGTGTGTGTGTGTGTGTGTGTATTTTAAGACATGTTTATGTTTATACGTTTTTTTATATGTACATATACATATATATATATATACATATGTATATATACATATATATATATATATATATATATATATATGTATGTATTTGTAAATATACATATGTAAATATACATATTTATGCATATGTATATATATATACATGTATATATATATATGTATGTATATATATATGCATATATATGTACATATACATATTTATATACATATGTATAAATATATATATACATGTATGTATATATACATATATATTAGTATATGCATCTATTTATTAATTATATATGATTATATATTATATATTAATTGTAATTTTAAGGCGTTCTTAATCGAGCTTATTACGTTTGAGTGTGTCTGGCTTTGTGTGTATGTGTGTGTGTTTTTTAAAACATTTTTTTATGTTTATACGTTCTTTTTATATGTATACGTATATATGCATATGTATATATACATATGTATATGTATGAGTTTGTGTGTATGCGTCTTTGTGTGCGTGTATTTTATTTCTTAAGTGTTGGAAAGAAAGTGGATAGAGTGTTCATAATTGCAGGTATAGCGTTTGTTGTCGCGATGAGAGTGTAGTCATAAGAATTAATTCAGCATCATGCTCATGTGGCAAGAAACTCCATAGATTTTTAATCTCTTCTTAGGTAGAGCGCACATTTATTACATTGTATGTAGAAGATATATGTTATAAATTTTACTACATGCATTGCAGTTAGAAAGCACGGAACTTAACTAGACATACCTAGACACAGTGCACAGTTACTAGACTGATCATCGTAAGAAGATACAGATGTTCACCTTGATACTAATCAAATCATACATTTACTACATTGATTATACTTTGAAGATCTCATTTTGATCCTAGATATACTCTGTTCGTAGGTCGAGATGCAGATTCATATATAAGTAACCCCATCAGTTTTTACGGGTAATCTGCTAACATTTTTTTAAAAATGTTGATAGAAACTCCAGTTTTCATGATTATTGACTGAGATGTGATTCTTTAATAAAAAAAGAAAAAAAATGTCGCTAACTGCAATGTTAATTAAAGTATTTTCTTCAGAGTCTGCGACATGAGAGGCCGGATTTAAGTATCATCCGAATGATTGATGAAATAACAAGAATAATTTGAATAAATGTCTGTATTTGATCGGTATCGATTTGAATTAACAATAAACACTAATTAATTTACATTCATGAACATAATGTAATTCGTGCAACGACTGAGACGCGTATGACCTTGGAGGCCACCAATATTATTTGCCATGACTTCCTAATATGAAATATGACTACGGATGTAATGTCACGGATTAATTTTCGGAGAAATGAGGACGGGATATAAAAGTCTGAATTAAAAGAATTTATTAAGAAAAGTTTTATTTTATTTTTAATACTGGGCTCTTTAGCTGCGGATGGCTATTTACAAGAAGTACAGTTCAATATTCAAAAACCGTCGAGAGAACAACAGAAAATCACTCGTAGGTATTAAAATAATGGAAGCTGAAGAGAGGCATATCTGCCTAATTCGTTGACATTAAAAAGGAGATAGGGTTGATGGCCTATTGTGAGAGCAGGTCTAGGAGAATTAGTGTTCCAAACCGTGGAGGTGGCAAAGGAAACAAAACACTCAAATTCATTTTACAATAAATTGTTACTAGTCGTATATATTAAAGAAAGATGTGGAGAGCCATGATCACATGGGAATGGGACATTCCGGCATAGACAATATGGCGTCGCTGATCTGACGTGACCGATTCGGCTACACTTAATCGACATTGAAATTTTTAGGCAGAGTAACGACAAGTCGACAGATTCCTACTTCGTCGTTATAGTCAAATTCTCTCTCTCTCTCTCTCTCTCTCTCTCTCTCTCTCTCTCTTGTTTAGTAGTCAAATAAGTACTTCTTATATGCTCGAATAGTCCAATTTAAGAAAAAGTGTAGTTGGAGGGATTTTTATATTTAAGAAAAGGAGTACTTGGAGGCATTTTTAAATCATTAAATTTCCCGAAAACCTGAACGCTGGATATCCGCCCGAATAAAATGCTCAAAAAATATAGAGACACTGAAGAACGAATCAAGAAAGTCATAATGGAAGTTGAATCATTAGATCCTATTGAACTCCTGAAGGTTATTGCTCATAATTACGAAATTAATTTCTAAGATTAAATATCTTTACTAAGTTTTTTTTTTTTCAATTTTTTCAAATACAATATTTTTTATTTAAGTTTTTAATTCACATTATTCCATTAGTATTTTAATAGGATCCTTAATTCCCTGAATGCATATAGAAAGTTGGGTGTTTTCAATGCTTTTATCCTTTTTTGTTGGGGTCTAAACAGACTGATGGCTAAACGGTTGTGCCGAATAGTCCAATTTTTTTTTCTGACGCCGAATCAGCGACATCAAATAAGCTACGCCGAAACATACCAAACCCTGATCACATACGTTCACAGGTGAGAAAGCATTACAAAATATTGATATTAGTAATATTGTCTAACGGTTATCGGCGCGAAAAGTTTTATAGGCGACCCTGGTTCAAATTCAGGTCTACTTGGATTTTTTTTTTTTTTTAGGTGTACTAAAATAGAAAATAGAGCGGAAAGAGAACAAGCTACCACGTAGTTTAATTAGAGAGTTCTGTTTGTGATTCCTTGAAGGTTTACTAGCTCAACAGACCATCGTAGAAACTGCAAGAATACAATGAGGGAAACATGGTGATAATAACAGCAGATGTATCAACTCGTTGCTGGAAAACTTTTGGTTCATTCTACCGCTCAAGAAAGTCCTCGAATCCTTCGGCAACACTTGCTTATTTATAAAGACTCACAGTGACCAGAAATGTAGTCTTGATGCCATACCATTGTTTTAATCGTTATCACCTCATACAAGGCAGTAAAGCCACTAAGACACAATAGGTTACAGGTTGTGGAAGAATTAGGACAAACACATTAATAATGAGAGGGAAGGCGAAAGAGTAATCAGGAGGAGAGTAAATAGCGATTGACATTGGATTTAAATTCTTGCAGATTAAAGTTGACTGGAAAGCATGGAGACGGAAGTGAGTTCCATAATCGAAAAGTGCTAGAAAATAGACTGTTAGCATAGAACTTACGACTTCATCTCGCCAGCTCAACTGTAAAATGATGAGATCTCGGCGCCTGTTTATTACTGCACTTGAATTTTGAAAAGTCATAGATAAGTGTTCATCTGAAGAGTTATCATGAAAATATTTGTAGAAAAAGGCAGAGAGACGCAACATTACGGCGGTGTAAAAGTTCTGAAGCCGAGCTGCCACTTTTAAACCAATAATATTGCCGATTCTTCTGGAAATAATATTCTGAACTTGGGCGAATGTAAACTTATAGATATGCAAGATCTGATTGACCACATGTGGCAGCAATATTGTAAGCATCTGAGCTGGATCTGCTAAATTATCACTTTCTAGCCTTGATAATGTGCCTAGCCGTTTACTTAGCCGTCTTGAGGAAGGCTTCTTTTTCACTCGAAACGTGTTTGCTGGAGACGCAAGTTGCCAGTCCTATCACTATTCTGTTATCATTTTCATGATAAATGCGCAGGTTATTTTCTCTAGCTTTCGCTCTTTAGAACGACAACTGCTTATTTGTAGATAGTGATTTTCCAAGCGTAGCTTAGATGTGGCACAAGGCCGAAAGTATGGGGGCACCCAGTGAGGATCAAACTCGCTACTCAGTCTTAATTATTCTAGCGAGACAAGCTTGCTAACCATTACAACAGCTCGAGGTGCCCCAGCTTATTTGTAGATAAGAATCTAGAGTCGGTGCTTCTCTGTAAAACTACTGATTTCAACCTTCTAAAATCCATATTGACAGTATCCTCCTACTATGATTAGCTTGTATTGGGTGTATCCTAATGTGAAAAAAAATATGAACTGTAGAGAGTATATTGGATCAATTATTAAGTGTTTAGCTAGCAAAGTTGATTAACTGTGCCGAGCTAAAGAATTTTTCAAGCCAGATTCTATCTTACGTATTTATAAATCTACCATTTGACATACTTTGAATATTGCTGCCACATCTGGTCTGGTGCTCCTGCTATATATTTACAGATCCTTGATAAATTTCAAAGACGAATCTGCCATACAATTCGTCCTGACTTGGTATCACGGCTTTAGTCAGTATTTCACAGTTGTAATTTCATTTCTCTGTGCCTTTTCTAAATATACTTTCATGTTAAATTTTCTTATGGACTTTTATCTAGGCTTTATAAATTTCAGCGCAGTAGGAGATTGGTGACAAGGTCTCATCATTTTAAAATCGAAATAACTATATGTAACTTTAAGTTCTGTACTAACAGTTTCTTCTGTCGCACTTTTCTTCTGCTTCTTGCTTCCGAGTCAACTTTGATCTTCAAAAATTTAAATGTAATGTGAATCGTTATCTTCTGTCGTTTTAATTCTTGTCCTTATATTGTTCTCTCCTTGATAGTGTTTTTTTTTCGAACAGTCAGTAACCTCTCTGCGTCTTAGCGGCATTATTGCCTTGCAAGGGGTGAGATGATTAAAACAAAAGCAAGGTTGACTTCACAACCCAGAAATTCAGACCAAAAATATTAATCTGTATATAAGAAAATATATTTTAAAAACTAAGACACAATACTTATTTACTGGAATGTTCGCCATAATATTTTCTTTCATACAGACTCCTGCTTTCTTGGATCCGAATTTTATTAATTCTCTCTCTCAATCAATCTGTGTATCTCTCTCTCTCTCTCTATATATATATATATATATATATATATATATATATATATATATATTGTCAGAAAACGTAATTGGTTTTACATTCCAGCAGGTTCTGGCAGAGTGAAATGTGGACGGAGAAAAACTTTCCCTGATTGGATTATTTTTATTTACATGTTATTTTTGCATCAATGTTAAAATAGGTACATTTTTGCAGCAGATGGATCTTTCTTCTCATCTATGTCCCGTTATTCTCAATTACTGATCTGCATTTGAGCTAACTTATATACCAACCATATATCCACTTCGATCTAGCAGACCATAGTACTGACATTTGCACACCTAGGTCGCAACACCGGCAATCTGTTGCAAAACCATAAGACGTAAGGCGCTCTCTCTCTCTCTCTCTCTCTCTCTCTCTCTCTCTCTCTCTCTATATATATATATATATATATATATATGTGTGTGTGCGTGTGTATGTTTTGTTGTTCGGTAGTAACATTTTCTTCTATTTTCCTCCTTTTTCTAAGGTCACCTCCCAATAGTAGCGGTACTTTCCCAAGCAATTCGTTACAGCTTGATACAGATTTGGTTCCCTTTTTCACTACAATTTTTGTATTAAATTCATCTAATTGCTCCTTGTGTTCAAATGACCTCACGGTATCATATGGAGTCAATGCAACAGTCATCTTTACTGGAGGATCAAAGGGTAACATGTACAATAATAGACCTAAGACTGGATATTCTTAGTTAGCTTAGCCCTTTGGGAGCGATGTGATATTCTGCAGTGGTTACAGGAACTACTACGCCTGGATAAGGATATAACCAGGTACACTCCACCAGAAGAGGTGAGAGACTGCTTAAATCACAGTTTTTTAGAAGTCGATGTAAATCACAGCTGTTTGAGCTTTCCCATAGCCCCACTGAAGTTAAGTTAAATAAAGTCAATTCAGGTTTGCTAAAATTAAAAATCATCAGAAAAATGGCAAAAGTCACTCTGCCACAGCTTATTTTCTCTAAAAAAATAGATTTCCATACTTTTATAGTGGTAAAATATTGAAAAATGACTGGTTTAATATCGAGGAAACTTTTGATCTGAACCCCGTGAAACTAGGTATTTTCTGAAACAAAGTATATATTCTTTCAATTAAGAGTAAAATTCGCTGGTGTAAATGACTCAAATTTTTTTTCAGGGGGTAAAATGCGAAAAAATAGTGAAAATTTTGCATTTTTCTAGTTCTAAACAGAAACTTTCTCCATTAATGGGAAATTAAACTTTTTTTTTTGGAACATTAGAAAGCCTAACTCATAATCAAACTATTTCAGGCATAAAATTGAGAGTATTGAAGGAAATCAACATTCCTTGGGGGTCAAAATGCGACAAAGTCCATTGATAATTTTCAATTATATGACTGTCAGGGGTTAAAAAATTGACACCCGGCCACGGAAATCTTTAGTAAAAGGCGGAAAGAGTTATCTGCAATTCCTGGCCACCAGAAACCAAAAGTTTTTGTTTTTTTTTTGTTTTATTTTTCCAATAAATAGCAACAGTAAGGAAAATTAAACCAAATTGACTTTGACATCTCTGGGTCAAAGGTCAGCCAGCCAGCCAGCGATAAACGTTTAGAACAAGTTGTAATAAAACCCACCATTCCCAGATAAGATCAAAGAGTGAAAAAAAAGGGTCAACATTAGTTGGGCTTGATATGACCTACGTTTGAAGAATGTCTTGATGTGTTTTGTTTTGTTTTTAAAACCCCGTAACCTAGATTTTTTTCTCCGCATATCTTTCGTATTTCTCATCGCCGGACAATTTAGCTGTTCCTTTTATTCAGTTATGTTCACGCCAAATTAAGGAGAAAGGGACGAAGTTTGAATGATATTATTTTGAAGCGAAAATACATATTCTTTTCATAAAAAAGATGATTTTTCTGAGAAAATTGGGCATAATTTCTTAATGCTAACCACCGCGTGACATTTTCCACAGCCAAATCGAAGATTAATTACCAGTGAATAATTGCATGTGCAAAGAATAGCCGTCTGGATCCTATAACGTTGCCCTAAAAGGTCCAGAAGTTTTCTGATTGATCGAAAACTTGTTGCTCATAATTGTGTTTCTCACGGTCATTTTCCATTATTTCATCTTGTTGTTGTCATTTTCGGACAGCCAAGTCATCAAGGATCCAGGAAAATAGTTTCGCATAGGTTTGCTTATGAACTTATGAGGTGTTTAAAATGTTACTGACGAATGAGATTTTTCGCCGAATATTTCGTTTACGCGCCATGTTGGATTTTCCTATATGACAAAAACAAGGCTTTAAACAGTCGTGAATTAGAGACATATCAGAACTGGATGGCTTCTTACCAAGTCTTGAGATTCACTTCCCTTGAACGACCTAAACTCCCTCTCCAACTCTATCATCCCCATCTCGAGCTGGGATTGAAGTGGCCAGAACGAAAATAACCTGTCCCACCTTCACTGGTCTCGATAAGGCCAATAAATTTGCCCTGTCGGAATTTTTTGACCCTTATCGAATTTTGTACACCTGGATTGAACACCGGTACGGAAGGGTTAATATGCCTCAAGGCCTCTATAACAGGCCGTATATTCCATTTTAGTTTCAGTTTATCCGAAACCAACCAAAAATATGGCGAACTACTGCTACATAGAGGCCATTCGAGAGGAGATTTTCTAAAAAATAGTACAGCATACACCCAAATTTGACAGATCCTACGAACAAATAAAGAAATATCTCTCACAGGTTCAATATGAACTTGATGAGTTGGATTCTGATTAGGGATGCGATGTTTTGGTAGAGCGTTCTGGAAGTGGATCCCTTGTGGTTCATATTTTATTTTATTTAATAAATCTGAACTAATTAGAGGATCGAGAATTCCGTAACCAAACTTGAAGTGTATACTGCAATACAGTAACGTTCTCATAAAGGCGCGAGTTCGACCAAATCTGGTACGTAGAGCGGATTCATTTCCACGATTTTGACCTAAGTCAAATCCTGCATGGAAAAAATGCGCCAAATGTTTCTGCCTTGAAGACTTTCCATGCAGACCTTGACATTGTAGATAATGTCCATTACTGCAATTTTTGCGATAGAAACGGACATACAAGCCTTATTTGTAAGACCTATCGCTCTTACAATGAAAGCCCGAGGCGTTGTAGAGAAACAGGGTTATGCGAATTTAGCACAGTAACCAGCCATGATGGTGGCACCTGACCAGATGTCAAGGGATTTAGAGACCTATGCAAATATTGTAATTTTCGGACACACTTGTATGCGTCCTCAATTTAAACCGGATGAATCATAAATAAATACAAGCATAAACGCAAAAATGAGAGACACAAAAATATACAACCAATTGTGTACGTCCCGAATAGAAAGGGAAACTATTCCATTTCTCTGAATTGCGTTATTGACTCTGGTAGTCAGTGATCATATTTCTCTGAGAAAGTTCTTGAGCATCTGAAGTGTGATCCCCAAGACAGGGGAGGATGTGGCGATGGATGGTGTGACCTTTGTGCGGAAGAAGAACTGTAGGTTCAGGTGGATAACGGCAATTATGAAGTTGTCACCAGGAGCTCCCCACCACCTCCCCAATTCCCTATTCTCATTGACAGTGAATTGAATCTTTCAAAAGATGTACCAGACTTGCCAGTCATTTGCGATAACCTCAAAGAAAGGAATTATGAATTTACTTCAGAAATAAGGCGTTCTTGTGTCTAGTTGTTGAGACTTAATTCAGTAGATGCACCCCGTGAAGTTTGTAAGGTACAAGAATGGTACTACTTGGCAGGCGTCTGCTCGTATTAAAACATTTTCTGTACGAGCAACAGATCAACCCGATTGACACAATTTTAGAGGTCGCGGACTATGATGACATTATCAAAGGTTTTTTCTTGTCTTGATTCCCTTGTTAATTGCATTTTGAATCCGGATCTTTCTTACAGAGACCTGTTTGCATATATTTTTAAATGGAGTTCGATTGATAGGGGATTTGAATGGATATTCAGCCTTGAAAACCTAGGCCCACCTATCGCTGGATTGGTTTCAGGTTACGATAACCAGAAAATGTAGGAGTCCTTTCAGAATATTGTTCACAAGGATGCTCATTACATGGTAAAATTACAATGGTATGGGGACAGATTAAGCCGGGTCCAATCAAATCATCGCATACCCCTTATGGTCCTGTACAGGGTGATCCGGGATTTAGGGAAAAAAGACTCTACCAGAAGTACATAATAGTGTTTGAAGACCATGAGAAGTATGTAATAATCCAACCCTCATAATGCATCCCACCGATATGTACAAGGATTATGTATGGGTTCTGATAGACCCGTTTTAAAAACGAATACACAAGTCCAACCAAAATCCGTCCATTGTTCAACAGTTCATTTAAATCTAGCAATTTTGACTCCCTCAACGACGCGGCTTACCATGGGGTCAGTTTGACGGGAGATATGCTCAATTTGACCCTACCTTTCAGGACAAATAAGTATTCAATATGATATGTCCTGATCTAGCATCTCGTCTACAGTCACTTTCTCACAGATGTTATGTGGCTTCCCTGTGTCCTTTCTACAAATATTTTCATGACAACTATTCAGACGAGCTAATTTCAATGGTACCCCAATTGTATGAATATGGTTGACATCTCGACCCACGCTTTCACTGTGGAAACATTTAAATGTAACGACCACTTTTACCCCAACAGATTCTTCTCTCGCACCTTCCTCAACCTTGCTTCCCTGATAGCTATAATCTTTAAACTGACAAATGTAATGTCAATCGATATTTTCTGATGAGTTGATCCTCATCCCCGTTCTCCGCTTTATCCCTTCCCCAAAATTCCCTCTTCACCCTTATTTTCACATTCGGTAACCCCTTGCGCGCTAGAGACACTCCCGTCTTGCCTGGGGTGAAAGGATTAAAGAAAGTTTTCTTCTGATAGATATTAGGAAGGCGATCTTGATTATCCTTTTGGTAAGCGATTCGGGCAAAATTAACTTCTGCTTCGTTTTAAAGAAGGCCGAATGCTTGAAGTGTTACAAGTATACCACTATCATCTTCGGTTTTAATGCTAGTCCATTCATTCTGAATTGCATATTAAAATACCATGCTAGACAGTTGCACCAAAATGTTGTAATCCAGCTTTTATGTTGACAATCTGATAAAGACTATCAATTCAAGTGAGTTAACTACCCTATATTCACAAGCAGTAGAGAGATTACAGGAAGGAGGCTTCACACTACAATCATGCTACGTTAACAATCCAAATTTACAAGAATTGTTGAAGGAAGACGGCAATATTACAAGTTACAACTTCCCTTGCGAGAAGCTACAGGGTTATTGATGCCATCAACACTGTCCCCTATAACTGCGACCCTGAAGCCGGAACTAAGAGCCTTATATTGTCTGAAGCATCTAATCTATTTGACCCTGTTTCTTTACGTCTGTCAATATCTATACAGGGCTGTACCTTCATTAGCGAGTTGTGGAAATTGGGTTTGAGTTGAGATGAGGTAATTCCAAACGAACTGCGGTTCCGATGATCAGGTAGTGACAATGAATTATCGGAGGTCAGTTTAACGCTGCTCTTTAGAATAAACAAGAATATACTTTTAGTAGATATCAGAAAGGCATTATTGATGATCCGTTTGGCAAGCGATGAAGACAAGAATAAATTCTTTTCGTTAAGAACAACTTTTTGAACGGTTACCGCTAGACTACTATCATATTTGGGTTAAGTGCTAGTATGTTTAAACTGAATTTTATAATGAAATATCACAGATGGCATTTCTCTCTCGACAACTGCACTAAAGTTTGCAATTTGGTTTTTATATTGACAAACTGATAACGACCAGCAACACTTCAAGTGAGTTAACTACCCTGTATTCACAAGCATTTGAAAGACCACAGGAAAGAGGATTCACACTACAATCCTGAAACTCCAACAATGAAAACTTTCAGGAATTAATGATAGAAGAAGGCACTTTTGTAAGTCACGGATGCCCGTGATAGAAGTTGCTGGGTTAGTGATATAAACCCTAAACCGATACCATCAATTTTGCCCACCGAAGCTGCGACCCCAAAATAAAAACGAAGAAACGCATATTGCCCGATGAATCCAAAGTATTTACCTCTCTTTCTTTGTGTCAGTGACCATACAAGATTGTATTCTCATCGGCGATTTGTGAAAGTTGAGACTGTGTTGGGATGAGATAATCACAGAGTAACTTCTGTCCCAATGGGCAGCTTTTATGCCAAAGAATTATCAGAACTTAGTACAATCAACTTTCGAAGACAAACTCTTGGCGAAGGCAAAGAACTTGATTTATTTCTTTTCTGCGATTCCTAAAAAATGGCATATAGATGGGTAGTTCATGATACCCAGGAAGGTGGTACCACTTAAATCAAAATCTTTACCCACTCTGAAGCTATTAACAGCCTTCTTGGCCATCGTTCGTCTTCCAACATTATGGAAGGTATATTCTGGGGTACCCTTCCCAAACGTCTACATTGTGGTAAATGCACAGATTGTGCTGTCGTGTTTATTTACAAGGCAAACCAACAGGAATATTTTTGTCAAAAGTCGGCTTGAAGACATCGATCAAATGGAAGCCGAATTAACACCAGAATTCAATGTGTCCATTCGGTATAAATATGTGCTTACTGGAAAAAATCTTGCTGAGGTCTAACCATCACTCATCTGAAATCTAATTTAGAATTTTGGATTTCCCACCTCTCTTGGATTGAAGACCAACCAACTGCTTGGCCTGGCAATGTCCTTAACTGTGTGAGCCCTGAAAATAAAAGAATGGCGTCCTCGGTATTTTGTACAACGGGTGGTGGCCAGAATGAGCTTGTTGTCCCCTTTGAAAGATACACAGAATTGTGAAGACTGGTAAACATTACAGCTTGTGTGTTACGGTTTGTTAATAAACTGAAGAAGAATGAATTAGATTCCAATACAGCAGATCAAACAGACCTAATAAAGATAATGTAGCAATAATCTTTTTGGAGGAATTAGAGTATTTGAAGAATTGTTCCGGAAAGGCAGTTGCATAGAAGGTGTCTGGATTGAATCTGTTCTTTGACAAGATGGAATAATTCCTTCAGCGGTAAGAATTGGTACAACCCTCACTACACGACTACGAAGTTATTAATTCCATCCTGACAGCTTAGGATCATTAGTTGACCAAAGTCATTATATTGGACAATACTGAAAATGTCTCAGTTTTACCACTACCTTGAATAAAGTGAGGCTATCCGGATACTGGGTACCCCAAGACAGACAAGCTGTGATGAAAGAATTATCTGGATGTACATTAGGCCGGATATTTAACTCTGTTCCCTTCACCTTCTCAAAAATGATGTATTTACCCAAGTAAAAGATCAATATATGATAAACCCCTTCTCATATACATGGGTAGATTACACGGCTCTGAGTGGTGAAGAACAATTTAAAATGTATAATATTGTGTTCACGTGTTTGGAGGTACGAGCAGTAAACTTGGAATTGGTTGAAGACCCTTCAATCTTTTTGATGGGATTCATCCGATTCATCGACAGTTACGGTATACGTTCTCTTGTTTACAGCGATAATGCCAAGTCCTTCGTGGTATGATGTGATGTTCCACGTGATACACCCGTGACTTTAAGGAAAGTTTGGTTGTTTGCGTAACTGAGCAAATTAGGATATTTTTACACTCGCCTTGGTATGGTAGAGTTTGGGAACGAATAATTCAGATTATAAAAGCTTATCTGTACAAGTTAATTAGTCGTGCCAGCCACGCCTAATTTGACCTTTTGACTATCCTCTCTGATGTCCAAAATCCCATCAACGACGGGCCATTGACCTACAGGAGCTCATCAGATCCAAGTCTGGAGATCATAACACCAGTCATTTTTTACACCCGACTGGGAACAAGTAGAGAATCTATCAAGTCGAACCACCCTCCAGAACAAGTGGTGTATCTATACGCACGTGTATGTATGGCTGCGTACGATATGAGTAGCGTTCCGATATACGCACGTGTACGTGTGGCTGTGTACGATATGAGCGGCGTTCCGATATACGCACGTGTACGTGTGGCTGCGTATGATATGAGCGGCGTTCCGATATACGCACGTGTACGTGTGGCTGCGTACGATATGAGCGGCGTTCCGATATACGCACGTGTACGTGTGGCTGCGTACGATATGAGCGGCGTTCCGACGATTATTTTTCCTCCCGCTACCATAAAACACCGATATACGCTATCACAAAAAAAAAATCCAACATTTCAAAATTAATCAGTTTGTCTAACGGTCGCAAAGGACGTGAAACTCAGGGTCACAACAATGCAATATATAATACTTAGCTACTAACATTTATGTCGTTTTAACAATTTGAATAGTGGCTTCCTTTTATAGATAGACTCCGGAGAAAATAGATATGCATTAGATAAATTCTTTGTAGAAATAGAAATTTGCATTGTCTTCTTCCAGTTGGAAGGCGACATTGTATAATCTTGAGTTTTAATTAAATGGAAAGGTGATTTTTTTTTACGCGAGGTGGATATAATCGTGCTCTAAGAATGTATGGTTTTAATTGACTTCCAAAGTCACAGCACAGTTTATTTTTATTTAAAATGTATTCTTACACACTAAATATTAAATTACGTTTCATTCAAATAGCATAAACGGCCATCAGATTTTTACAGTGTGTTTCCAAACATATTTCTCGTCAAAAGCATTCATTAAAGAACCTTAAAAACATGTTTTTGGTGTCAAATTTAAATATTAAAGTTAACTAATTGGTCACAAAAGAACACGATTCTTCTCATAAGAATGCATCAGAAAATATTTATCTAAAGAAGAAACCTGCATATATTTAATTATCCATACCAATAAACCGATGATTTATTTCTTAAATGCTACTTCACCTTTGATCATATAATTCCATCATACAAAGTGTGATGGTTAAATTGTCGCTATTTTATATTTAAAATTTTACGAATGCGCGATGTTTTTGTTTGTTTTTTGTTGTTTTTTTTTTTTTCTGGCTGACTGCACGTTAGAATAGGTTTAGATGGGAACCGTCTGTGAGAAAAAGCGCACAATGACGTAATTCATTCCTCCAGAAATTTGGAAACGGCGTGCTATAATTTTTGGATTTCACGCCGGAACCTCCAATACGAAAATTTCAACGCGTTTGGGTGTCAATCTGAGGATAGTGGAGAAGATTGAGAAAGATTAGAATGAGTCTAATGGTGATTACGAAGGAACGGAAGCTTGGAAAACTCACTCTGATTGTTTTAAGAAAAGAATTTCCGAATTTCTTGGTGATGGCCTCAGACTCAACACGGAGACCTACATCGGGAGTAGGTAGTGCTACCCTGGGTGGGTCAATAGGGTGACTGTTGGCAGACCCTATGTCTGGCAACTGGACTTTTCCCATGCCACACTAACAGGAGAACCCAGTCATGACTATCAAAAAATTTCTGCGACAACGTAACCCCTTATATCTGCCTATCTAACTCCCAATGCTTCAACCGTCATGATTATTACGTAGGGAACACAGTTGAGCGGGAGACCAACAAAACTTCTTATAACACTAAAGATAAACTGAAGGCAAAGATTATGGTAGCATTCACCAACCAACACAAAGACCGTCCAGAATAGTTGCAGGAGATTTCAAAGTCATCTGGACGCCGTGGTTGAAACGAATGGCGATTTTATTGAAAAAATTAACTTATTCGTATTTCAAGATATTTTTGTGCAATTAAAAGATGGCAAACGTATCTGTTAAAATGAAATGGCAATATTATTTAAAATTTTTACGTAACTTAGACGACAATTTATCCATCGCACTGTATAGAATTCTCATTGAATCTATAAATCATTCTAAACAAATGATTTAAATATTTAAGCAGTTAGAATATCAAACCAGGTAATTTGTACGAAAGATATGTACAAATACACTAGCCAATAATATCCATATATTAAATAGATAAGGTTTAATAAGGTCATTGTTGGAACCTTTGCTATTTGACAATGTATTCTGGGTGTGAGATGACACTTGAGTGTGCATGGGCTTATGCAAGCCCTTCATCCCTTAAAATATTTACTATGATTCCTTGAAAGGAAACATCAGGACCCTTTAAAAATATGTCAAAAAGTCAATTTACACAGCTAGCTATAACAAAAGTAATATACAAACAAGAACATCATTGACATATTGACGAGGGGAAAATGGTTAGGCACATGTAATGCCGCAAAATTATCATCAGCGAGGTGGACCCAGAATTTTCGTCTTTTGCAATGCACGCGTTTTTCTAAGGAAGACTGAGTACTTTGAACACCTGTGGAGACTTCAGTTTAACCCAAATCTTTTGCAACCCGCAGATACGATCCATCGCTAAGGTTGTGAAGAAAAATAGCCTGTTTCCTTGTTCCCTTCCAGGAGGTATCGGACTCCGACTGCCAGATCAGGTCGCAAATACAGCATTACTGCATGAGCTGCTCCAGAATTCGCGCCATATTAAATTTCAAGACTCGATACAGTCCAAAAGCGTCTACACATCTTTTTACTTAATGATTTGTTATCTATGTTAATACAGTTTCCCGTTGCAAACCTCTCGCTAAATTGTTACTATGTCCATGTAAGGTGTAGAGGCAAACTACAAATCTTAGCTCCACATATAATTGTAACGAACTACATTCATTCCCTTCTTATTCTCAACTCGAAAAGCTTCTTCCGATGATGCGTTACTTTGGAGAATCGCCTCCAAGGAGGATATTTTCTTTTGTGTTTATTCATATTTCAGTCAGTCATTAAGTTAGGCAATAATGTATCTTTCGATACATGCCTGACGAGGCAGATTTTTTTCCCGCAGTATAGCCCAAGTCTATAGAGCCCGGTCTTTCCTGCTATTTAGCCATAGCTGGTGGTGAGAATACGATTGATACCTTTCCCAAGCGTATTAGCACGTAAGTGAATGAAATGGTCTGTCGAAAGATGATTTGAAGAGAAATAATTTAACCTAACATGAGGCTAAGCATTAAGTCATACCCCACCCGGGTGTGTGTGTGTGTGTGTGTGTGCGTGCGTGCGTGCGTGTGCGTGTGTGAATATAATTACTTGTGAAGCTAAATTTAATGGTAAAAAAAATAGAGCAGAAGTGAAATGATTTTCGCACACACACATATATATACACACACACACACATATATACACACACACACACACGGACACACACACACACACACGGACAAACACACACACACGCACATATATATATATATATATATATATATATATATATATATATATAGATGAAAGAGAGAGAGAGAGAGAGATAGACCTACACAAATAAGAATATAGCAATGTAATATATATATTTTTAAAATAATATGAAAGAACAATGAGATTTATAATTCAATGTTGTTAGCATTTATTTTTTATAAAGCAGTGCTCAATACAACCGTAGAATATAATGTTATTAAGAAAGAAAACAATTTATTAAGACGAAATTCTATAGAAAGTACTTTAATCGTATATTCATCCAAAGTAAATTTACGTCTTACATAAAGACCTTTCTTAATATATTTGCTATTATCGCAAAGTGGGATATTTCATAACAAAAGTGATTGAAATATGAACATATTTAAAAGAATCTAAATAAAATGCCGTTGTCATGCCGTATGCATAGGACTGACCAATCAAAGGCTGTAAACTCGCATTACGCAACACGTGACTGCCTACGAAAAGAACCACTCAATCTGTGAACGACTCTTCGACATTTATTGGGCAATCCTCACTGTGTAGCCATGACAAATGTTTTTCCTATCTTACATAGAGCTTACTCGGTTCACCATCGTGAAGTCCCTGAGGCTGTCTCTATTAAATTTTATCAGCCAAACCTATATAAGCAAAAGGAACACGTCATTCGTTCCTTGTATTTGATCGAGTGAATATGGGTAATTTTTTTTCTATTTTATATTCTTTTTGGAACCTTTTTCTTTGGTTTTTAG
Source organism: Acanthosepion pharaonis (assembly GCA_903632075.3). Lineage (NCBI taxonomy): Eukaryota > Metazoa > Mollusca > Cephalopoda > Sepiida > Sepiidae > Acanthosepion > Acanthosepion pharaonis. The sequence continues at coordinate 126,824 of CAHIKZ030002875.1, forward strand.
TCGACAGTTTCTTTTTCATTTTAAAATCTATTTTAATCGTGTTCCAATTTTCCCTCCTCATTCGCTATTTACAAGTGGCATTGATTATTTTGTTCTACGCACCAAGGTTCACCTTTTGATAAAGTGTTGTCCGAAATGGTCCCCTAAAGGTAAAACCACGTCCCCTGTATTTAAATATCTCTCTCTGTGTCTATCTATCTATCTATCTATCTATCTATCTATATATATATATATATATATATATATATATATATATATACCCAAGTATATAATTGGTATATACGGAATGAATTCCAATAACCAACAATTACTATTCTTAAAAGAGTGCTCAATACAAAGTAGAGCAGATATAATTATTTTTTAAAAAATTATAACATAAGTATGTTATAAAATCACTACAAAAATAGCCATTTTGTTCCTTTTGTTGCAGTAGAAATGGCTATTTTTGTAGTGATTTTATAACATACTTATGTTATAATTTTTTAATAAAAATTATATATATATATATGTGTGTAAATGTGTGTGTATATATAGTGTGTGTTTGAGAAATTTATATGCACACACACACATATATATATATATTGAAATGAAATAAAATTTAAAACTTAACTAATTGATAGTATATTCAGCACCTTAAATCTAGAGCTTTGTAGACAAAATTTTTGCAATCATTCCGTTCACTCGTCAGGAGGTTTCAGCTATTGGCTTCTGATTTTCTCGATTTATTTATACTAAACTGAAAACTCAATTTATGTGCTAGTTTATGGCGTTAGGTAGATCTTTATGTTTTCTTTCTGTAAAAATTGTTTATGTTGCGTATGCGCGTGATTGAATGCGTTTGTGTATGTGTCGAATGTCCTGATTATTGTTTTTCATACACACACACACACACACACACACAAACGCACACACACGCACACACACTATATATATATATATATATATATATATATATATATATATATATATATATATATATATAATTTTTTTTAATTTTCATCCCAAGAAAGGCAGGAGCCTCTATCACGGAATGCGTTACAGAGAGTGAGAGCAAGAGCTTGGTGGAGGAAAGGATGAAGAGAAGGACGGGGAATAGATTAAGGCATCTGGAGATGTCGATTGACATTTACTTTGAATAGTTGGAGATTATAGCTATCATGGACCCATTTCTTATTTTCAGTTAAATAGACATTTTCCCATCGTTCCAGCAGGAGAATTTTGCTGTAAATTTTGGAAAGGCACAATCCCATATATCCCATTTGCGGTTTTCCGAGGATAAAAGCAGAATCTAATGATCTTAATTGTCGCTAAATTCTTTTTACTGTTTTTGCAGTCAACAATGTTAAGGCGGCACCTTTATTACGTCTTACAGAGGCAATCGTTTTCTCTTTGATCCTCCGTTAAATGTCCTCGAATCTTTAGTGATATATTTAAAAATAAGCTAAATTAGAATTTCATTCTTAATTATCTCATTACTTCAATCAAAATTTACGCTTATTGAACTCTTCCCCGGTTTATTAATCCCCGTCAGCTTTGATCTTCAAACATTTAAATGCTAAAAATTTAAATGCCTTCAGCATTCAAAATACTTGATTTTTTATTCTCCTCTCAGCTTAATTTTTATCTCATATTCTTTCATACACAGTAATACCATGTGGTTTTATTGCTTTGCTTGAGATGGAAAGATATAAAAAAAATATAGCTTGGTTTCATTATTTATTGACTAGATATTCGGAAACTTTCATTTTAGTGGTTTTGAGTTGAAAACCCCGGTTTTTTCGTCTATAAAATATGCAATATTTGGTTTTTAATTCTTTTCACAAGGTGGTAGTGCCATTAGCACGCAAGGTGTTACAGATAGTGAGAGCAAGCGTAAAGAGGAGTGTTTGAGGAAAGGATAAACAGAAGGACTGGAATCAGGATCAAGGCATCAGATGTCGATTGACATTACATTTGAATATTTGAAGATTATAGCTATCAGGGAAGTGCGAGAGAAAAAATTGTTGCAGTAGAAGTCATTACATCAAACTGTTTCGATAATGAAAGCGTGGGACGGAGATGCCAAGCTAGTATCAAGCTTAAATTTATGCAATTGAGGTACCAGTGAAAGTAGCTCGTCAGAGCTGTTGCCATGTAAATATTTGTAGAAAAGACAGAGGGAAGCCACGTTACGTCTGTCAGTAAAGAAAGATTCCGATCAGTTTTCGTCAAGCAATCCAATTTTCTGTGAGTTCCTCTGGAAGTTCCTCATTCTGATCATGAATGTATTAAACCCCAAATTCTGATATTTTGTGATGTGTCAAGATTTGTGCAATGTGTTTCGTTGAGAAGTTTTTCTTAACTTTTCATCTGTCGTGATTGATTAACAAAGCAGATTTTTCTTGGTTATAACGATAAACTTCATCCTGCATCCATCGGGAGATTGTTTTGAAGGGTGTGGAACCTCCACTTAATTGATGACCCGTGGTGGTAGCACCTGTTAGGGTCCAAGATATGGGCAAATAGTTAACCAACAAACAGGGGTCAGAACACTATGAAAGTATAAAAAAATATGTTTATAGTAAAAATTTCAGCAATACATTTTTGAAAAAAGGATATTAGCAGCTATAGATCGGACTCATGACGAAAACCTCTTTACAAAAATACGTGGTAGATTGTTCTAATTCCACATGCCATGTCTCTTCCAGATGTCTCAGTTATTTCCCTTTAACTCAACTAGTTAGATCCAGTGACTAGACCCAAAGAGTTGTGAGTTTAATACCAGGCTACAGCAGTAGTGAATCAAAACTTGGAGAGAAACAAATGGCACATCCGGAAGAGGCATGTCACGTGGAACTAGAACAATCTACATCGGTGGTAGAAATAAAGTTTCGATTCGAAATTCAAATCACCTGAAGAAGGCCGAAGTGTATAACGGCCGAAATGTTGCGAATATTTTAATGAACATGTTGATAACAGTCCGAATAATGTGAATAATGTAAGTAATCATCATACCTCATCTCAGAGATGTACACAGATATTGAAACCTGTTCTGCAAAATGATTTCTTACAAAGAATAAATATTCTATTCATACGACCCTATCTTAAAAATCATGTCCATATTAAATAACCCATTGAGGTTGATATGTCATAAAACAAAATACATAAATAAACTTTTAATTATGTAAACTTTATTAT
>CAHIKZ030002875.1:135000-212500 GCA_903632075.3 Acanthosepion pharaonis
GATCTTTTATTATATTCAAGTTTCGTGTTTTTTTTTTCTTTCTAAAGTTTGAATAAGAAATTGCACTTTGGAATATAAGTTGTAGACAAACTTGTCGTGTCCACTAAAATATCAACTACAATATTTATAAACCAATCACACTTAAGAAAACACTTACATCTTAAAACACACCAATAAAATCATAGATTACAAATCAGAATGTTTGTTGTATTAGTCATCATCATTTTAGGTAAATACCGACCAAATATCGTACGGACGTAGTAGAAGACATACCACGTGACTTCTTAGGGCCAATTAGGAATAAATAAATAATTTAATTCTGGAGCCGATATTGTTCGGAAAAGTGTGTATAAAAACATACGAAATCCGTTCCCAAAACAATATACACGCGGCTGCCAGCAAACTACACACACCTTTCGCCGATGACCTTCATGACCTCATGTTAAAAACGACAGCGTTGACAAACTCCAGACCACGGAAACCCCGCCAAAAGTAAGAAACCATTCGTATCTCTAGTATCCGTTTTTACTATGAATCACGCACACACATGTTGACTTTTTCATACAAACACACACATCACAACATTTTATTGTTTCTCACACGCTTACACAAAGACAGTTTATATTTTATTTCAGAACTTTATCAACCCAAACAAAAGACATTACTTTCCAACTTTTTGTATTCCTATCGTTATATTAAATCAATGTTTATTTGTTGAAACTACGTCGTCTTTTCTACTGAATTTTATTCCTTCAATGAAAAGCGTTTGATTATTCTAGACGGCCAAATTACGAGCGACCCTGTAACGATATTTTATTAATGTATTGAATCCAGACACTCCAAATTTTAATATTCAACGAAAAACCGAGTAGAAGGATTCCTACAAACTGACCAACATTCATTTTATTTCAGCGTTTATTCGACCTACATCGACTATATCTTTTATTATCAATAACATTTTTTCAGTATCACATAACTTTTTTGTTAAGCATTTCACCCCAAGCAAGGCGGGAAGCCACTAGAACGCAAGGGGTTATAGAGGATTTGGAGCTAGAGCAAAGAGAAGTGATAGAGGAAAGAATTAGGAGAAGGATAGTGGATAGATCAAGGCAACTGGAGATATCGATTGACATTACATTGGAATAGTTGGAGATTATAGCTATCAGGGAAACAGGAAAAGGAAAGGGAGTTCCACAGGCGAGAGGTCCGAGATGTGAAGCTATTGGAGTAGAAGAGACGGCTACATTTAACAGTTTCAACAGCGAAAGGGTGAGAGCGGGATCGAGAGGGCCTCTTAAACCGCTTGAATTCATGAAGTCTGGGAACCAGCGAAAGCAGCTGAACGGAGCTATTACAATGACAGAGAGAGAGGGGGGGCGACGGCACGTCTGTGAGAGAGCGACTGCAGACGAGATGCCAGATCAGGGCTAATTACATTTCATATCCGTCTCTGGATCTTATCAAGAACCCTGAGACAAACAGAACGGGAACCGGACCATATATGGCAGCAATACACCTGGTATAATGTGGTATTTTTAGAACTTATAAATCTGAAATACACGTGTATATTGCAAATGATGGTACAGGTGAAAGTTTTCTATTTTAGATTACCATTTACAACAATTAATAAATGTTGATTAGTAATTTTTTACTTGCATTATTCGGGCTGTTATCCTTACCTTCATTGTCATATTCCCGGCCTTCTTCAGGTGATTGGAATTTCGAAACGAACCCTTTATTTCGTCTACCGGGGTTGATTGTTCTAGTTCCACGTGCCTTGACTCTTCCAGAAGTTATTTCCCTTTAACTCAACTCTCCAAGTTTTGGTTCACCACTGCTGTGGCCTGGTATTGAACTCTAGTCACTGGATCTAACCGACGCCTTTATCCACTGGACATGTGTCCTTGAAGATATCTGTGTTTGAATTTTTGTGACTTATAAACCTAATGTCTCAGCAATCAATTTTACCATTGCTCGTATTTCAACTTTTTCTGTTATTATTATTACATTTTTTTTACTAGAGCTTATATTGCAATTTTTGTTAATATTCGTTGATTTTTCTCTAGTATTCTTTATTACTGGTCCCCATATTTATTCATTTCTATGCTTTGTAAATTTTCAACCTAATTTTTCGAGTCAATTTTTAATGATTTAAATGCATAAATGTTTTTAGTAGACGCAACATTACAAGCCTCTACCTCCTATCTTGCTATTTCCATGGATGAAAGCAACGATTAGCTTCAGTCATTAGTTACACCAGTGTCCGGATATTTACAGTGGGGACATGTTATGGACTTCGAATTTATTCTAAGTTTAAAAGGGAGTTGCATTTATTTTCCCCCAAGAACTTCCATTTTTGTAAATAATTCTCATGTTTTGTTTACTTGAACACAGACTTAAACTTCTTCAAATCAAGGTCAATCACTGTCTATATTCCATAAATTTAGCTAGATACCAATTGATGGCCTTCGACAATCCAGTTTACCACTTATTGAAGTAATTTTACGGCGAGCGGAATATAAATTTTAAGGATATCATTTTTTAATTCAATTTTTTTGCCACCAAATCTGTTATTTCTTTTACAACCAAGAATTACTAATTCTGTCATGAGTTTTCTTTAATGAAATTGTGACTGTCGTCGACACGTGTAAAGGTTGGCTTCGAAATTTCTTCATGTTAGTTTAGTAGCGTCTTATCACTTAACTATTCAGGCATTCAATGAACAGCCATGAACAACAGGACGTCGTGGAAATAGAAAAAAGTGAATATTTATGAAGCAAAGGATGTTATAAATGATTAACTGACATAAATTATGGCGGGGATTTTCTGATCAGGAATTACGATCATTTATTTCTCTTGAACATGAGATTTTCAACACTGACAGGACCATTGAATCTAAGAAAATTATTCTCCACACCCCACCCCACACACTCATATGCATACACACACACAGAGACACACAGACACAGACACACACACACACGTATATATATATATATATATATTTTAAAGAAAAACAGACCATTTTAAAGTTCCATTGTAATAATTTATTTCAACAGAGCCCTTATTAAAGGACGCTGGATAATCAGATAACACTCTCAAAAAATGAAACGAAGGAAAAAAATATCACCAGCAATACATTTTTGGAAAAAAAAAAATAGCAGCAATTTTGTCGGCATTAAATAACGCACAGAGATATTCTTTAAAACAAACCATCCCAAACCAAACCAAATCTTACAGCATCTGGTATTCTCAAGCGATCACCAATCTAGGTACTGACGAGGAACGCTGTTGCTTAACTTCGGTGATCATAAGAGAAGAGGTGTTTCAACCTGAAATAGCCGTAAGCTTACGTATAAAAAGGCAGTTTTAATAACACTGTTCAGAATATTTACATATGAACTTCTGTCACGTGTGAACAGAATATTAATTTTAGTCATTAGTTTACATATATACATGTTTTTATTTATTTATCAATCCGTCAGATTTTTATCACTTTAAAAGTTATTTTTAGCGGATACTCCTATTTGAAAAGACGCTTTGTTCATTTATTTATTTTGGTCTACCGGGCAAAATATTCGAGAGATCTGAATGACAAAAATATACCCCTAACGACAGGATTTGAACCTATGTCACTCTGGGCAGAGTGAATAGACTTTAGATCCCACGCAGATCAGACGAAAATATATAAATGAACTGCCGGCAATTTCGATAATTGGAATTAATCCAGGATTTAATTTTTTCAAGTTGTAGAAAAATATACAATTCTTCCATCGTTCGAAAAAGAAATAAATTCTGCGTAAACAAGAAAACTAATTCATATTGTTTTATTAGAAACATGCTTTGAAATGAATAAAACTGTAACCATCGGTCTTAAACTTATTTTCGCCGGTACATATATATATATATTTATATATATATATATATATATATGTAAACATATAGATGCACTAATACTAAGGAAACGCAAATTTAATCTACAATACCTGTACAATATAAAACTGACAACAAAAGGCATAAACACTGAAAACATAACATAATTTGGTTTAATTTAACTGTAATGTCAAAATCAACATGTATTAAGTATGTATGTATTAAGTTTTCCTCGTTTAATCACCAAACGGTTAATAATATTTTCAATAAATTTATTGGAGAAAACCATTGTCTTGTGGAACAACGTTCAGGAAGAGCAATCATCGTGTCTGAATGAACGAAAAGAGCGTTGAAAAGGGAAGTCCTCAGAAACCGTGGTCAGAGCGTCAAAGATGTCGTCAACAGCATGGAAATATCTCCATATGCGGTAAGAAAGACTCTAAAAGAGCTAGGCTATCAAAGAAGTGTTGCAAGAAAGAAGCCCTTGATTTTAAATGTTAGCAGGAACAGGCGTATGGACTGGGCGGGAGAATTAGGGGGCAAATATTATGAATTTTGGCAGTCTGTAATTTGGTCAAAAGAATGTAAATTCTGCCAATATTCGAGCTTTATATTTGAAGAAATCAGAATGAGACTTGGAACACTGAATGTCTGCAGGCGAAAGTGAAATATGGTGGGACTGTTGTAATGGTGTGGGGCGCTGTCTGTTCTGGAGGGAAATCTGAGTAGATTCTTGTTGACGAGCGGGTGAATGATCCAAAATACGGTCAAATATTAGAGGAAGGACTACTCCCACTATTTGAAACCAATCAGATTTACAAGAATGTCTCGATTTTTCAAGAAGATGGTTCGCCATGTCATACGAGCAAAGTAGCAAAGGCCTGACATGAATCGTAGGGAATCAAGTTACTGCCATAGGTAGCCCAAAGCCCTAACATGAATCCAATAGAGCACGTTTGGGAGAACCTTCACTGAAAACTTCAAAGCCGTGCATCCAAAATCACGTGAGTCCTTAAAGAAACATTACTAAAGGAGTGGCAAAATAGGGATTAGACTTGATCAAATGCATGAAAAATGGAATACAAACGTTGAACCTGGAAAATGGAGGACTTACTTTATAATAGTTCCAAATATTGTTTATTTATCCTAGCTAAAAAAAATTTTCTTAGGCAAAAAAATATATATATATATATATATATATATATATATATATATATATAGGAAGTATCCTGGAGATCTGTTTAAGTGAAACCTAGGTAGATTTGCATGGCTCCTTAGGATTATCATATCTTAGGTTTTCTCTGTTAGTGTATTGATCACTTTACATAGTTGTGTTTTGACACGTTTTGTTTTTTTTTTTTTTTTTTTCTTTGGACTTGCAGGTTGGACAATGGACGATTGTTTTCGCCTTGTTTTAATGTTCTTGGTTCTTTCTTTTTTCATTCCCCATTTTATTCTCAGGTACCGATTTCTTCAACTGCAAATTGAACTATCCCAGGTTTTTCAAAACGTTCATATATATTATATATATATATATATATATATATATATATATATATATATATATATAATATATATATATATATATATTATATATATATATATATATATATATATATTATAAATATATATATATATATATATATTATAAATATATATATATATATATATATATATATATATATTATAAATATATATATATATATTATAAATATATATATATATATATTATAAATATATATATATATATATATATATATATATATATATATATATATATATATATTATAAATTAATTGATTTAAAATATGTTTTTTCGCTACACAGTTCTAACCATGTTTCAAAAATGGAAGCTAAAAGCCCCGAATTTAATTTTGTGATTATATTAAAGACATTATTTCCATTTCATCCTTTTAGACCGCATATGAGATTAATTAAAACGCAAAACGACAGGTGATTAAAGATGCTTCATCAGATTTTATCTAAAGCTTGTCAGATCCCAATGTGTGGGTGTACACGAAAGCGAACGAACTAAGGAGACATTGCCTTAGGTAGAGCATTTTCGTTAATAGTAAATGGATGCTTCCTTTGCAGACAAGGCACACCCCTGATATATATATATATATATATATATATATATATATATATATAGAGAGAGAGAGAGAGACACACACACGTTGGTAAAAAAGTTTTCCTTTTTCCCTTTATTCACATTGTCCTACTACTGATATATTTTATTTATATCTATTTAAGTACATAAATACATTCACGCACACACGCATGCACACACGTTGGTAAAAAAAAGTTTTCCTTTTTTTTATTAACATTGTCCTACTTCAGATATATTTTATTTATATCTATTTAAGTACATAAATACATTCAACACACATACACACACATACATCTATCTATCTATCTATCTATCTATCTATCTATATATATATATATATATATATATATATATATATATATATGCTTTCAGTGTCTAACGATATGAAATGTCACTACAATTTTTCTTTTCCGCCATTTGACTTTCTAATCTCGCAATTTCGATGTGTTTTTCATTATAGGATTTCGAGGAATTTTATTTGATTGTTTCAAATTTGTTTCTAACACGCAGGGAATTCTCAAGATTTGACTTCATTGAATTGCATTCACTAAATTAAAATAGACAAAAAAATAACGGTAAATTTATTCATTAGACAACGGTTTATTCACTCAATACAAAACTAATTGGATTCGAATACAAACTATGGCTCCAAGAATGCAAACCAAAAACCAAGATAGAAAGTATTATTTCTCAGGTCGCCCTTACAAGTTGTGACGCAATCGTTTTCACCTCAACAGCAATATTTTAACCTTTCTCAGGAAAGCGAGTTAACAAATAAAAGAATGCGCCAACGTTCTTTGAATTTCAAGAAAAAACAATTTTATTCTATCTTATTAATTATTAATCCCAAGTTAAATAGTATTAATAATTTTGCAGCAATTTTATTTCCGTTCCACTTTTTTTATGTACCCCACTAATATTATAATTAGAACTAATACACCAAGTCTCCATTCATGTCAATTGTCACCTAATTATTTTGACAACATTTTTTCCGGAATGACCGTGGCTTGTCGCTGGGGTAATTGATCACGCATGAATTTGAATTCGGGTACGTACGGACCTGTTCCAACTTCGGTTTTCTTGAGACGCAATTCAGATGAATCATTTGTTGTCGAGAAGTAGAGGAAGTTTTATGTGTCCATGTCATATTGTTGCCGTAATATCACTGGAAAGAATCGATTTAACATGAAGTTTTGTGTGAAAACTGATAAACTCTAATCCCAAAAAATGTTCATGCAGATATTTTTAAGAAACAGGGCGTTTTTGCTCGGCACGGTATGCACAAGAAAGGGCGAAATCCGAAATACATACAGACAAACAGACACGCATACCTCATAAAATACGAATGTGGTCAGAGTAAGAATAACTAGGATTTATGCTTTAGAGTATGAGTCATTGTAGACGCCTAATTCTGGGAGGATTTGGGAATTAGTAATAATTTATCAAAGACGGTGTCTTGTATCTTAAAAAAATGTATCGGTTTTACGTTTCATCTCATCTTTTGAATAATGCAGAGAGGATGGACAATGTCATTATGGGTAATGAAACTTTCGTTGTTTATTTTTAATACTTTAGTCTTAATGGTAATACTAGCCTTTTCCCTATAAGGAAATATTCGACTTTGATTACTCGAGCAGCCGGTGCTAATGTTGGTTAGAATTTGTAAAATGTTTCTATTAAAATAATCTTTCACGAAAATAGGTTTATCAAGTTCCTGTTATTGCTCCTTCTATTATTTATGGGAATTTACATCCGAACTTTTCCTTGAAATAATGCGGAATGTTATCTTCTCTTCCAGTTGCATGTCCTATCCATTTTAGTTGTTGCACCTGTTGAAAGTCCTCAAGTCATGTAGCCTCTGTTATTTAATACCGTTTAATTGTTTATGATTCTCTAGCGCCATGCCACGATGTTTGAAGAAGGTTCATTTGCCGAAAAAAAGCCTTTGTATTCATCTGACAGGGAAGATTTTTCAGAACGATTTTGATGCTATGCAAGATATCCATATGTAAGATTATAGCACGAGTTTTGAGATTAATGTTTTAGTTATGTGGCAACGTGCGGTGTTGGGCGAAACTACCCATAGCACAATCTTTTTTATGTTCAATTTTCAGATCGCCTATAATAAATTTTTGACCACTGATTCATACACAGGGCTATTTTAATACTTAGGATTTATTAATGATTTATTTTTTATGATGCCTTCATTATACATGTTATGATTGCTTTTATCCGAATTCCAAATTGTAATTGATGTTATGGAATAGATTATCTTGAGTTTTATTTCTTGGAAGACTTGCTCGAGATTGTAGTGTATTACGATATCTTAGCACACGGTCAAATGGTCAATCAACACGTTTATTTGGAAAGGCTGAATATTGTGACGGAAGTCCTTTCGAAGGAAAAGACCCGAATCTAGACTAAAAATCGATTGTACATCAATTCCTATTGATGATGCCTTAGAAGATCTCAAATTCGTAGCTGTCAATTACACAAATGGGTTATTCTCCTTATTCAAAATACATATACCACTATTCTCTTACGGCTATTTTCGAAACTGAAAAATACCCAGAACATACAAGTATTTGCTGAAATCTCTAACCTCAGGCAAAAGGTGGCTACATTACTTCAAAGTATTCCGGAGTTACAAGATTATTTCAATGAGACCGTTCCATACTGAATTGCGCAGCTACAGAAGTGGAATATCTTGAAGGTTCCGGCCCTCAGTAGTCACCAGGTAATCGGACTTAATTTCCATGCTGCCGATAACCCTGATATTTATCATATTTCTACCGTTGTGACCCCCCTTAAATGTCTTGCTAATAATTTTGCTATATACATATATTCAGAAACAGATATAGAGGTATTTATGTGGTCAGGAATTAATTACTACAATAATAAATCTGCCATAAGTATATTGTAATCAAAATATCTTGAGAATGAGGAAGGTAAAAGATTGTTAGGAAGTTATGAGAGACTCGGATTATAATAATCTAATGTCATTGCTAATAATTGTACCATAATAATGCGCTTAATGTCGTGAATAAGATTACCAGAAATTAATTCAAACGTGACTAAATTAAAAGTGTTGTAGTAACCCAGAAAAAATATTTGTTCTCGCGTCATTGTTTTGGATTCAGGATTCGTTGAAAGACAATATTCAAGAACTCGAATATAGTTCGTCACAGGCAATCGCGACAAAAATAATAACAAAACGGGAAATTTGATTTACAACTGGAAACCCAATTAGTTTCTAGGATTTTTTCCCATTTTTTTTTCTTTTCTTCAGTGTGAATCTTCAAGAATGAACACAGACAACACCCAGGTGTAATCATCAGATTTCCCGATTAACTATCACGTGACACAAATGAAAAAAAAAATATGGCTACTGACAACACCTGTATTTAGTTATTTTTTTTCCTTTTGGACAATCAATATCTAACTGACATTTCCGCATAGAATAAAAAAAGTAAAATATCTTTTCGCTTCTGTGAACGTACAAATAACATATTTTGTATGGTTAAAATTGTTTCTAAACCGATAAACTTACAATTTAAATCCGATCGACCATCATTCTCTTTGGGATTTGTTCCCTGGGGCCGCCCTTGCAATATTATAATTTTACATTACGCCCGAGAATAAAGAATGGATTTCTAGTTATATATGATGGATGACGAGAGATTACTCGCTGCGTGCAATCTATACTAACAAGTTGGAATCAAAATTGAGCCGAGTTTCACCGGGGAAACTTGAATGACATTTGGTTTTGAATAATGCAGTAGTAACTCTTATCAAAACCTCTATTGAAAAGAAACAGGGAAGCAGATAGGAATTATCTACTGAATCAACATATCTATTCAAGCGTTTGAATTAATCTGGAGGAAGAGGTAGTTGCTCTTTCTACAGTTGGAGTTCAAATTAATGCTGCTATCTTAATTCTCAAGGCAGGTCTTTCCAACTTGAAAAAATAATATATGAAAATTTCCTGATTATCACTTATATCACTCTACATGATTTAATTATCATTAGTGTATATATATATATATATATATATATATATATATATATATATATATATATATATTTATATATATATATAATATTAGTAGTCTAGCATGAAACAGTATGTTGCCTCTAAGTGTTGATTTCAATATTCACTTTTATATTTACACACACACACACACATATATATATATATATATATATATATATATATATATATATATATATATATATATATATATATATATATTTTCAAGAGGATAAAATCCAGGTAGACCTTGATGTACAAGACAGAGCAAAAATAAAACATTAATGGCTCAAACATTAATGTTACATGGTTACAATAGGTGATTATGATTCCAGTGTAATAAATTATAACCATGGAATAATAATTTTGGAGCTTTAATATTATATATATATATATATACTACAGGCAAAATTTTGTGGGAAACTCGATTTCTTTAAAAAATATCTTAAAATGAGTTATTTTTATATTATTTAAGTAAAATTTGAAATTTCAGTACCTACAGTTTATTTGCTTTCATTTATAAAATCAAATCCTAGAAAGACTTGCCTTAATTAATGCTTTACAAATTCGTGGTATTCTTTCCAGCCATTTATGAAACGATCATCGTAAAATGCAGACATTTCATGATGTATATAAACCCTAAATCAGCGGCCCGAGCGCTCAATTCCTACCAAGAGCATTGCGTTTCAGCAAGAGCAGCTACTGTTAAAAATTATTTTTCCCATGGTGCTCAATTGTCGAACGAAAGCAGATGTGTGTGTGTGTGTGTGTGTGTGTGTGTGTGTGTGAGAGAGAGAGAGAGAGAGCGAGAGAGAAGGAGAGAGAGAGAGACAGAATCGATTTAGTTCACAATGGAAGAAAAAAATAATAAACAACTACGTTTCCTGGATGCTCTAATAATCCGCAGCGAAGATAGTTTTAAGTATTACAAGACTACTTTCACAAGTTTCTCGAGCTCATTTCCCATCATCCATACATTATTAAAAATTGGTCAATTACTGCCTATAATGCCGGGCCAAAATCATAAGTGGTGACCCAGACACATAGCAACAAGAGATTTAAAAGATTTTAAGAACTCAGCTAAACCGTCTGATCTTTCTATTGTCATATTAACCTTCTACCTTCTTTTGGCAACACACTGTAATCAACTCCGAACTAAGAAATTTGTCTTGATTGGCCACTCTGCAAGATCCTTTTCTATTAAATCGGGTTTTCCTTGTATCTCTATCATTGGAAGTACATAATTCCTAATTTTTATCAAGGACCTGTCATCAATTCTCAGATTATTTTGTCGATAATACAACTATTTACTCCTGTCTTAAAGGTGAGTCTAAATCGGTTCAATAAGGTCAAATTGGCAGCTCAACTAAAATGAATGACTTATAATCTATGGTTAACTGGGGCAAAGAGTGCTTTTTTTTCTAATTTTAACGCCTCCCCAAAAATCATATTCCTTTTAATCCTCTTAGAGAAGCTTTTTTTGCCTTCCATCGGCATTGCCGATATTTAACCTCAAATACACCTTCTCGGGGTAACGTTTTCTGCAGAGATGAGTTTGAAAGATTATGTTGCGTCAATTTCTAATTTTTCTGCCACGATCTGTCTTAGACATTTATATCTCTGTTATCCGTCAATACATTGAATATTCCTGTCACACATTGTTAGGTTTTTCTGCTATGGATTCTTGAAAAAATCCAAAGTGGAATCTGAGGTATTTTCGCTTGTTATGGATCATAAAATGTCATCTCGGCTACAGTCTCCTTACCACCGCCGTAACGTAATTTTCCTTTGCCTTTTCTATATATATTTTCATATGAATTTTTATCATGAGATTTCCTCTATGGTATCTCGATTTTACGAATTTAAGCGCAGTACTAGATTGACAGTTACGTCTCATGATATTGCAACTGAAATGGCAAGATGAAACCGTAACTTAGGTGGTAAAAGTTTCTTTGTTTGATCTTCTCTCTGTGAAAGTCACTTTAGGTTTATTGCACATAAACTTTAATCTTCAAAAATATGAATGCAATGTTCTATTTTGTCTTCTTATTTGCTGTTCTTTTATTGTTCTCTCTCCTCAATAGTTTTTATCATATTCTTTCATATTTATTATCACTTGCGTATTAGTGGCTTTCTTGCCTTGCTAGGTATGAAATTATTTTAAAAATCAGCATCGAGCCTATTCTTCAGAAAGAATAATTAACCTGTAAATATAACAACAGTTTCAGCCAGAGGAAACAGAAGGGTCAAAAAGGAAAAACAGAAAACTGCCACATTTTGTCGACCTTATATCAACTGCTTATCGGAAAGAAGCCAGAAGATTTGTTTTCCATACAACATCCGCTGAACAAATTTTAAAATAAAGAACATGAGCAAAATGTGTATGGACTCCATTCCTTGCATTTGCGGCAAATATTGTAATGGAAAAAGTAAGACTGGAGCAAAAAAGGAATGCCGTAAGTGTTGAAACAATGAAAGCAAGCATGGCTGATCATGTATAGAAAGAAAAGTGTAGTTATCGAACACAAGAAAAGATAATATATCAATATTATATTATTATCAAAGAAAGAGGAGGGCATTGGAAAGTCAGTCTCCTAGTGGATTAAATCGTTAAAACGTGAATCTGATGAAATTAGAATTGCGGGTTCAATTTCAGAGTGTATTCAAGAGATTCAATACTAAGTAAGAACTAGTGTAATCATTTGACTTGAGTAACGGAACGAGAACAATTTATTAAAAACAAAAAGACGTCAGTTCAAACTTCCCTGAGAGTTACTGTGGTAGTGTCCTCACTCTAAAGAGTCTATGTTTGACTCTTTCTCTTACTATAAGATTAGTAGAAGAGAAGGCCTTGGTGGAACAGTCGCATAGATTGTTCGACTGTCGAACTCTCTTCCTCGAACAGAGAGGAACCCGGACGAGGCTTTGTCGAAGGGCAAAGTTTCGTCCGGGTAGGTAGGCAACCAATGAACCCATTTATGCGGGTTATAAGGGAATATTCTTGGCCTAGCCTACGGGCACGGAGAACCCTCGGTAAACTCGGCCTCGTGTCACATACATCCCTCGTGGCAGGGGTGTTAAATATAATAGTCGGATAGATCTGTTCCAGTTGTGCTGAAAGGATCCCCGGACGAGGCTATGTCGAAGGGCAGAGTCTCGTCTCGGGAAAACAGCTAACCGACCCCGTTTTATACGGGGGTCTATGGGGAATTGTTGGACGAGCCTACGGGCTTGCATTGCTTCACATTAAACTCAGCCTTGTGCCACATCCCACCTCTTGGGGAGGCTGATAAATATGACAGTCGAATAAACTGAACGCTGGGTTAATCGACACACATTCACTAGTCGTGTAATAGTCTTCTCTTGTACTTTACTTAATATATGATATATCTGCAACGCTTGTTTTGTTATTTCTTTAACCATTTACTTGGTCACAACAGTTATTCATATTGACAAGAACCCGATGAAGATATGACGAGCGAAATGCTTTGATGACAAAACAGATGAGAGTAAATGTAAGCATATTTGTGTTGTTGCTAGGTTCCGGCCATTGTCAGTGACAGGCAATTTCCTCCTGTTATTAAGTTCTCTTGAGTACTTATAGTCCAATTTCAACGGGGTTCAACTCATTGTGTATTCTCTTGCATTCGCAAACATACTTCGAGAGCCGTATATGCGTTTGGGGACTTTATTCTCGCCGTGTCTATCAAAAGACGCGACTCGTCGGTCTTCTGTATTTTTGAGGAGACAGCGAGTACAAAACATGCATTATTATTTACTCAGGGCGATAGATGGTCACGACAGATCAAGTCTTCTTAGATAAAGATTCATGATTCTGATATTTCCTGACGTGAAACACTTACGAGTCTTCTAACTACTAAAAACACATTTGTTGTTGCCGAGAGGAAACACGAATAGGCGGAGCTTTTATATCTATTTTCGATTTTCTGTTAGCTTCTTTTTTTCCCCATCGCTTTTCTTTTTGGGAAAATATTCAGCAGTTTCTCTCTACATGGCTGTCATACACTTTCACGTGCTATGGTTGTTTGTAAAATTAGTGAAACTGTAAGAATAGATCTACAATTATTGGCCTTAGTTCTTTTTCGCTTTCCGATTTCGACATCACTTATTCTACAAGTGGCATTTTAATGTAACAGCTGAAAGAATTCAAATTATTTTTTTTTTCAGTTAAACAGCTTTACAAGCCTTGTAAGACTGTAAAAGGTTAATTAAAACTGACTGAAAGAGTAAAAAAGTAGGAAATTTAGATAAAATGGCAAGTGATGTTTCCCGGGGGAGGGGGAGAATTTTTTACGATATTTTTCTGAAAGTGTATGAAAATACATATACATTTATATACACACATGCAATTTCTTCAAGCACACACACACATATATAGAAATATATAGATCAATAGACATATATATATATATATATATATATATATATATATATATATATATATAGAGAGAGAGAGAGAGGTTTATACTTATACACACACACACACACACACACATATATATGTTAGTTGACGCTAAAATAATTTTGGCAGGAGAATGTGCGTGAATTTCAAAATTTGGCCAGTGAATATGGTAAATGCCATAATGCTAATCTATCGACGATCTATTTACTTCCCTGGAAAACGGTTTGCAACGGTCGAACAGATTCAGAAGAAAAACATGATTTTAGGAAATTCCTTTAAAAGATTCCACTTTCGATCAACACAATGATAAATGTAGCAGACATTAACGGACCTTCATTGCCAGGTCTGTTCCACGCCGGTCACATACTGACACATACACACACTGACATGTGAACATTGAAGACGTGAGGATTGCGTCCAGCGTGAAACAGCATTTCGCCTCTGAGAGTTGACTTCAATGTTCACTTTTATATTTATATTTACATTCGCTCTATCTCTGATATTGAGCACTTTATCCCATAAATATAAATAAGGAGCCAGGTAAACCTACCTAGGTTTCACCTGAACGGAACTTCAGGGTAAACTAGCCATTTTAACCATATGATCCGTTTAGGTGAAACCTAGGTTGTTTTGCCCGGGTCCTTAGGATTTATTCTAGTTTATCGATCTACTTAGCGTATTGAGGACTCATCGTTTTAGTCTTTCTATTCGTTTTTTTTTTTTTCATTGGACTAAGGAATTGTTTCGTTTTGTTCTGATGTTTTTAGTTCTTTCTTTTTTTATTTCCAATTTTTCCTCGAGTACCGATTTGCCCTGGTTGAGCTATCCACGGTTTTCCAAAGAGTACTACTATTAATACACACACACATATATATATATAATTTAGTCACGTTTGGTATACTTAATTTTAATAAGATCCTCTGGTAATTACGGACAGGTTTCTTGTTATCCCGTTTAAAGGAAGAAAGAAAATTAAGTTGTTGATGTATATTGGTACTTTTCTGTGTACTTTTGACATTAGTACCATGTCGTTATTAGGCTCTTGTTTTTTCTAAGAAAAAAAATTGTTGTGTTGATCATATTTCTATTGTTTCATTCATCTGAAAATTAATTTTTTTACGAGTTAAATATTTTGGTACAGTGAGGTGCAAATATGAATGTTGCAGGAAATTCGGTTTCTGTTGGGGCTGTTTTATAGTCTTTCTTTGATTCGTTGAAAATGGTTTCACTGGAAGAATTATCAGATTACCTGCGATTAATTTATTGTGGGATCTGCTTGATTATTGATATCGAGTATTTGGAAGATGTGTTTTTTACCCTAGTTTTTTATCATTAGGTTTTCTTTATTGATTACATGTAACCTTTCTTGGTTTCGATGTACCATCTTGAAAATCTACTTTGTTTAGGTTAGTTTTTTACGTATATGTAATATACCATAGTTTTGAAAACACAGTAAAAAAGCAGCATAGAAATCCTAGATAAAGGGGGACCTCAGGAAAGACTTCCGTCAATATTCGAACTAAGAAATAGACGCTAGTCTTAAAATTCTCTAGCCAATCGCAAATGAGGCTTTGTTGAATAATCTCTTGCTTATAAGATTATAAGTAGGGAATATGTACATGTTGACGAGCAGATTTCGAATAAAACATTTGATGGATTGACTAAATCTGTTAGTCGAATATTTTCAAATAGAAAACTTATGCTTGACGTAAACATCAACATCAAATGCTAGATTAAAACGTAGAAATAATCTCTTTTCTTTTAAACTTCCCAGTAGGAAACATGATTGTCTGGAAAAACACCATTCGAAATCGAATAAGGTGGGGATAAATCTCTTCCTACAAACATTCAACTGGGACACATATAATTGTCTTAGAGCAATAAATCCTCGACTGGGCCTAGAAATAACCATAAATATCCAATCATAGACGATGGTGCGTAAAATGATCTATTTCTTTCAAGATTCCAAGAGATTAAGACGAGCGTCTTGAAAATTGGGATTGGAATCCAAGATTAATATGACATCAATAAAGATGTTCTTTCAAGCTTCCAGTTAGGTAATATATGTTATTCTTAAAAATAAGCCTCATCTTCTAGATTTAAAATAAGGCAGTCTTAAAAATAAGCATTATCTACTAGATTAAAAACAGGGTAGTCTTAAAAATAAGCATTATCTGCTAGATTAAAAATATGGTAGTCTTAAAAATAAGCATTATCCGCTAGATTAAAAATATGGTAGTCTTAAAAATAAGCCTCATCATCCGAGATTAAAAATAAGGTTGTCTTATAAACAAGCATTATCACGTACATTAAGGACCTAGTAATAATGTTTCCTTCTAAACCTCCAAGTAGGTTTCATGCTTCTTGAAAAGAAGCATTCGAATCCAGGAGTAATGAGAGGACAATAAAGATCTTCTTTCAAGTTTCTAAGAAACGTATGCTCGTCTTAAAGAAGCAGTTGTTGATTAAGGAACACAGAAAAGTCATTTGCTTCGAGCTTCCAAGTGGGAAGTAAAATCTATTTTGAAAATCATCATTGGAATCCGAGTTTAGAATAACACACAAAAGCGTGTGTCGTAACTACCGCCTGTGACATATGATTGTCTTGGAAATAAGCATACGAATCAGATTTTGAAGAATCGCTTGCTTCAAACTTACAAGTTGTGAAAATGTCTATCTTGAAAAACCCCATTCAATTCTAAGATTTTTCCACGATTCGAACATTGACCAGTCAAAATATTAAATTTATTATGGTCATACGTAATGTACGTTTCTTGAGATCAATTGTAATGGCGAATTTATCATCCCCAGTAACACGTCCTTAAATATATCATTATAGCTGATGACAAATGAGTTACATATGAGAATGTTCAACACGAATTCAGTTTGATCTCTGTGAAGGGAATATATATTGTTCATGTGGTGGGATCATCGGAGACAGTCATTTAGAAGTTTGAAAACAAAATGTAACAAAATGTAACACGGAATGCACATTTATAAGTCCAGCATCTGTAATAAGTCGCCATGAAAGTTTGGTTAAAAGGCTGGCTGCGCTTGTCAATCAGAAAAAATGCCGTTCTCCCCAAGATAACTCAAGGCAGGCTACAGCAAGAATGACACAGAAAAACAATTTATCTGATGGATTGCATCCGGGACAATCATCTGACATTGCAAAAACCTACTAGTATCTTTTTCTACTTCTAAAGAAAAATCAGAATCAAGTGTTTGTCGAATAAATTATCGCATCACCAGCTAAAGCATTTTGCTGAAACATTTTCGAAAAGTGTATCAACAAATCATTGCAAATAATTGATGAATATGAAAGTAAATGAAACTTAGTTGTACCTTAACTCATAGATTAAGAAATTAGAATAAAACTTGATAAAAGAAAACGGAAATTATATATTGCACAACCTAATATTTTTTTCAAAATTAAACTCGTCTATTTCTTAACATAACTTCTTCTCCTTTGGTATTCGTAATTCAACCAATGAAACTAGCAAAAGATAAAACTCTATCCTAACTACTTTACTTATCTTCGTTATTATATTTTAACTTTGCTTAATTCAAACTACTTATCTCATACGGACTGTTAGGTTATATAGATAGCAAAAGAAAATTGATTATTTTCCGAGTGGTGAGATGCTTACTACTCTAATCTAGCTCTTTTTACTTGTCGGCCACTCAGGGATTCTGTATGATTGCACTCCTGTGCCAATAGGTTCACTGATTAATCTGCAACATTCCTTTGATCGCCATAACTTCAATTATGTCGAGGCTATCTGTAAGTGTGATCTGTTTTTTTCTAGGGCCAAAGTTTCGATTCGCATCTGCAGAATAAGAAGACACTGCTGTCTTTGCGAAAAATTGTCTTCTAGGTTTGGTTTATATCAACCTCAATCGGATATTTAATTTCGACAACATCTTAGGATAGATTCGTATGAATAGAATATGTATTCTTTGGTTTAGATTGGTTTGGTTTATTTTGTTTTACGGAATATCAACCTCAACAGGTTATCTAATGCCGACAACATTTTTAGGATAGTTTCGTATGAATAGAATATGTATTCATTGATTTAGATTGGTTTAGTTAATTTTGTTTTACGGCATATCAACCTGAATGGGTTATTTAATGCCGACAACATTTTTACGATAGATTCGTATGAATAGAATATCTATTGTTTAGATTGGTTTGGTTTATTTTGTTTTATGGAATATCAACCTCAATAGGTTATTTAATGCCGACAACTTTTTTAGGGTAGATTCGTAAGAATAGAATATGTATTCTTTGGTTTAGATTGGTTTGGTTTATTATGTTTTACGGCATATCAACCTCAATGTGTTATTTAATGCCGATAAATTTTTCTTGCTGCTATTTTTTTTCCAAAAATATATTGCTGTTAATATTTTCTTTTCAAAATTCTATTTCTGGGAATATTTTTCCTTCAAAAATCTATTGCTAGCAATATTTTTTTCAACAAATGTATAGCTGGTAATATTGTTTTCAAATAAAATATAGCTGTTTATATTGCTGGTTATATATATATATATATATATATATATTTATCTATTGTTGGATATAAGGTTTTCCTTCAAATTTTAATGCTTGTAATATTTTTTTAAGTATTTCTGGCATTAAATTCAATTTTCAGACTTTCATAGTTTTTGACACCAGTTTGGGTGTTAATTATTTGCCCATAGCTGGAAAAGTAACAGCTGCTACCACCCAAGGTCAGTGTCGACCTGGGAACACCAGCAATTAATAGGCGATTCCATGCACCTCAAAACCTCCTAAGCAGACGCCTTGCTGATGGTCGTAGTCATACCTAGGATGCTCATGTAGTTTATCGTCATACCCAGGACAGATTGTCTTTTAGTTATCTTAATTGGAGCTGTTCGATCAACCAAGACCCATCTTCTTGAAGATGGAAATGCACACCCTTTCAGATTGGTGTTTTAAAATCCACCTGATTCATTACACTGTAATCAGAAGTTAGCCGTGGAGTTTTTTTATGATTGTGTTATAACTCCTGGCGACACTTTAGGCGGCATGTTTTTAAGGATTGCCTTCTTGTCAATTCAGTGGTATACTCAATGTTATGGGCCCGTAAGTGAGTGGTTAGCATTCTGACCATGAGACCCGGGTTAGAATCTCACCATGGTCGAATTTTCAGAAAGGAGACTTCCTGATGTTATCGTAATGGAGGTTTCAAATCTATAAATCAACCATCAATGGAGTATTGCTGCCATATATGGTCTGGTGCCCTTCTGTTTGTCTCAAGGTTCTTGATAAGATCCAGAGACGGATATGCAACGGAATTGGCCCTGATCTGGCATTTCGTCTGCAGTCGTTTTCTCACAGACGTGTCGTCGCCTCCCTCTGTCTTTTTTTACAAATACTTTCACGGTAACTGCTCCGAGGTGCTACTTTCGATGGTTCCCAAACTTCATGAATTTAAGCGTTCTGCTATGCTGGCATCTCACTGACACTCTTTTACTGTCGAAACTGTTCAATGTAGCCGTCTCTTCTACTCCAATATCTTCATGTCTTGCACCTCTCGCCTGTGGAACTCCCTCCCGTTTTCCTGTTTCCCTGATAGCTATAATCTCCAAAAATTCAAATGTAATGTCAATTGACGTCTCCAGATGCCTTGATCTATCCCCTATCCTTCACTTCATCCTTTCCTCTATCACTCCTATTTGGTCTCGCTCCAACTCTCTGTAACCCCTTGCGTGCTAGTGGCTTCCCGCATTGCTTTGAGAGAGACGCTTAAAAAAAATATATATATATATATATATATATATATATATATATATATAATTTTATAACTGAATCAGTTAATTGTCAGATACACATACGTCGAAACCATTGGGAGAGTCCATTATATATATATACTAATGTCTCAACATAGACTAAAAAAAATGTTTGTTCACGTAACAGAAATGTATTTTACGAAAATATATATTTATTCGAAAAATATTCATTATGCCTAGTATTCGAAACTCTATCAAAAAATCGTAGTGTTTTCTTTCATACAACCAGAGAAAATAGTTTATACTTATCTATAGCAATTCCATTATGAAGGTTGTGTTGCACCAGAAAGGAGACTAGGAAGGGTCACTTTGAATATTTACATTTATTTTAATAATTACTCCTATCTTGGCTCGAACACTGGATATTTTTATCAGATGACAATATCAAGCACAAATTAATCCCAAATTTAATAATATATTTATATGCAAATGGAAGAAATACGTGACCGACAAATGATTAGTGTTATTTTTATAACTAGAATTGTTTTTGCAACACGCAGATGCGTGATGAAATTCAGACAGAATTTAATATCCCCTAACTTTTCAGCAATATTCCCTTTCAAGTTTGCCCTTGACAAAATCCCTACTTCACAGTTTAGTAATTTCTTTAACTGAATTTAATTTTATAGAACTTTATGATAAATAATATTTTAAAGAAAATTAATTTTTTTCCATTTTAACAGAGACGAATAAATTTGAAATTTCAAAACTCTTAAGCTAAGAGGATTAGAAAATGAATCGTTGGCCTTCGAAAGCAAAACACAGAGCGAACTTAAATCTAGATTATTGTAGATATAAAAACTTAAAGATATCAAACAATATTGCATTTTTATTAAATAAGTATTTGTGATTTTAATCATTCGATTTTTTTTTTTAAATAGTAGTATTTTTGTATGTTAAATAATAAAACATTTAATTTTTCCCAAAACAATGAAACTTAATTGTACTAAGCTACGCGCCCTAGTAAAATCAATTGCACTTTGTATCCACTTACCTGTTGGCATTTCTCCCCAAAACTTGTTTTTTATAGATTAATATATAGCAATTTTAGAGAGTGTGACTGACAGACGGACTAACGGAAGTCACAGAATTTTATATATAGATAGAAAACAAATTACAAACCTATCTACAGAATTCAAATCTTTTATTTTTTGAGCTTTTTAATAAATGACTGTGTATTTAGTGAGGCTTTGAGTTTTTAAATCTAAATGCATGTTTTTTGCATCACCTATACAGTTTTTTAGATTTCACCTTGATGTATATGTCACAGGAAATGAATATAAAATAAATTTTTTTTGGAAATCAAAACCTATGTTTTTGCATCACCTAAAACAAATAGTTTTAAATCAATTATATTTTTGGAATCACCTACATAGTGTATTTACTGATATATTACAAATAAAGGGGGACCGGAGAACAATTCTCTTTTGGTTTTCCCTTATGATCCGGGTTTGGTTTATTTTTAATTACATTAACACACAAAAAATAATTTGGGCAGAAAAATGTTCTCTTATTCCGGGTTTCTCTTATATCCGGCAACACTGTAACAAGTTTTTTGTTAACAAACTAAATATGTTTGTTAAGTTTTACTTTTATTATTCTTGTTTCTATGCAAACAAACATTTTCAGCATGGATTTAATTATAGAATTTGTTGATTACAGCTTAATTTCGTATTCAAATTTTTTTATTAAATTAAATATAATGAAAAGAAAATATCTTTATTGAAGATCCATTAACTATTTTCATTTAGTTTTCCCTTATCTTTAGATTTTGAGGAATTTTTGGGAATCTATATTAAACTGTTATCTGTATTTGTTTTTGATGACAAATCTTGGGAGGTACATTTTCAAATCAACATAACATTTTAAAATACTGAAAACATTTATTAGAAAATTTATTCAGCTTAAAAATACAGGATTCTGAGATCCACAAAACTTGTCAGCTTTTCCTTATTCTAAAAAAGAGGTTAGTGGAAAAACCAAAATAAAACTTAATTTTAACCATTGCAACACAGATGCCTGTTCGATAGAATTCAAACAGTTTTGATGTGTTTGTTTACTTGGTTGTTTGCACACATTGATTTAAACATTTTTTTAAATAACATTATTCAGTACCAAATATTTAAAAGTTCAATAAAATTTTATAATTATCAGAAAGGGGTTACAGGATTTGGAGGAATTCAGAACAGAAACACCAATAATGAGGGAGAATGAAAAAAGAGAAAAGAGTAATCAGGAGGATGGTAGATAGTGATTGACATTTATTTAAATATGTGAAGATTAAATTGGATGGAAAGCATAGAGCCGAAGGGAGTTCCATAAGCAAGGCAGTAAAGCCACTAAGACACAAAAAGGGTTACAGGTAATTGGAAGGCAAGGAACAGAAACATTAATAATAGCTAAAGAAAAAAATAATTAGGAAGATAGCAATTAACATTGCATTTTAATATTTGAAGATTAAAGTTGTCTGGAAGGCATGGAGCCGGAAGTGAGAAGTGAAAGAAAAAGAAACTGTTTGTATAGAACTTAGTTTTATAATACATCTAGCCAGCTCAACTAAAATAAATTGATGAGATTTTAAATCTAAATTTTAAATGGAAAAGAGTATTGAGTATGAGGAAGATTACCCCAAATTTAATGAAACAAAGTTTCATCGTCAAAATCTTTTATGTTATTATTAAGAAGAAAAATAGTTAAAATGTTATTGCTCAGCCCAGTGGAGGGGTTGTCCAGACAAGTAGGGAGGGGGATATATTTTATGTTTTAATTCAAACACAGTTAAATGTGTGATACGCTTGTTTTTACATTAAATGGTACAACCACAAATAAATCCCTCCCACACAACACAGACATACGCACAGTCGCTTCTACATTATTATTATTAGACAGCCATGGTGTATATTTTCGTCTCGAGATGGGGTGATACATCCCAATTTGACGAGTTTGTTAATATTATTGTGTATCCATTCGATCCTTACAGGTTTTCCATGTTACTTTTAGTTTTGATAAATAGTTCGTATGTTTCCAATTCAAACTTATCCCCAACAGGAATTTGCGAACCGCCTCCCGGGCCAGGTGCTTCGCTTTAAAACTGCATTGTGGAAGAAAAAATATCATAAAAGCAAATTTTAAAATAAAAAGATGTCCTTCTGACTCACGGTTTCCTTTTTTTAAAATAGAGCAAAAAAGATGGGCAGTTTATTTTATCTACAGACCATGAAAGTCGTTTTCTCTTTGTTTAAAAACAAACATAAAAAAATCTTTTTTTTTTTTCATAGAAATTTACAACAGGATGTGAAGGATAAATTTACTCAACAAAGCAAGTAAGACATGAAATATTTTAAAATTAATTTTTTTTTTTTTTTAAGTTTTATAATGCAAAAAAGCAAGCTGCAAATTGACTAAAAAAAAAAAGTTTAAAATAAAAAAATAATTAGTTTTTTGTTTTTTTTTTGCACAAACGCATTTTTCAGAATTTAAAGATTCAAAAATTAATAGCTGAGTTTAGGTTTCAGTCTTGAGAACTTAAATAGAATTTTTCCGTTTTTAAAATATCGACCTTTTTAAACAGCATTTTCATCAACCAAGTTAATTGGGTCAAGTTGAATATATTTTTCACTTCCAGTGATTGTTTATCAAAGAAGAAGACGAAACCTGAAGGTAAAAAAGATTAAAGAACAAAAAAAAAATGAATTTCTAAGAACAAGAAAAAAATGAAAACAAAAGAAAGATCTAGTAAAAAAAAAAAAATTAGTTTAATTTTATTTTTATTCTCCTCGACATAATTACTATTAATTTGAAAATCTATTTTTAGCAATTAAAATAGGTAGAAATAAAAAGCGACTGTTTTTTGGGTTTTTTTTTAGCTAAAAAATAAAATAAATTTCTTTGTCATGTTAACCATAATGGGGGAAAATAAAATAAAGTAAAAAAAAGAAGCTTAATTCACGTGAAAATAAATTTAATCTTGAAATATTTCGGTAAAAATAAAATTAACTGAAATCATGCAAATTTAAAAAGAATAACACAAAAACAAAAATAAATTAACAGAAAACAAAGATGAAATTTTCAATTTTAAAACAATAAAGAATTTAAAATCATAATAAAAATAATTTTATCTTTTTTCCAATATTATTATTTAAAGTATAAAAAAAAAATGAAGTCGTTTATTTTAATTAAAGTTCTTCGTTTGAAATTGGTCGCTAAAACTAAAATTCTTCAGGTCCGTTAAAAATACAGAAATATTTTCTTTCGAAAAGCAACAGAACGATACATGCCAGGAATTTCAAGCACATGCAACGAACAACATACTTCGATTTCTTTTCTTTCTTTCTTTTGGACCGAGTTCAATTCAGAGTTATATTGACTTTGCGAGGCTAAATCCACAGCAAAGAATGGTTTTATTTCTGTAAAACCGCCCCAAATGCTAAAAACTATTATTCACAACCTTTAAAAAAATATAGATTATGTTCAAAAAAATAAAATTATGGGGGTAAAAAAAGGGTTTGTATGTATGTATCTTTCGGAAATGCGCTTTGGATCGTGAAGAACTTCAACAAGATTCTTTTTTTTTTTTTTTTTAGACTACAGAAAAAAAACTATGCTTACTTAGATGATTTTCTAGCTTTTATTTGGCAAAAGGTTATTAAAATATTAATGAAAAAACATCAAATATTTTTCAAAAGCGAATTTCGAATACATCGCAACAATATTTTTAAAATGCTACTGAAGCAAACAACAACTGAATAGAAAGAACGGTTGAAAACAAACGATATATTTTACAGGCTTACCTAGGAGAAAAGATTTTATAAATGAAAATAGTATCCCTCGTCCAGATTTTGTATATACAGTCCGTCTCCAGACACAAAAGAACCTAAAAATGCAGGTAGGTTTCCAAACCCACGAGAAAATACGAAAAAAAATCCTTTTTCTACCCCCTCTCCACAACAAATCTGTAATGCTGGTCGACTCCAGGCAAAATCAATGAATACTGGAATCAGTCTTTCTCTCCCCGACCCTAAGAAAAATCTCTCTCTCTCTCTCTCTGGATTCATGACAACAGCTGCTGCTACTTCTCCAGCAGCAACAGATATACCGGAATTGGAGGATTCTTCAGGATTCCTTTTCCTACTCACTCACTCACTCCACTCTGCTTTGCTTTCCGTGTTTGTTTGTATTGAGTTCTCCAAGAAGACGAACACTACTCTTTGGCATCAGGTAAAAAAACAAGGCGGCTGTTCCACATGTCGAAAAGGAAAACATTTTTTTAGCCTTGAAAATGCGACAATACAGTTTTTTTTTTTTGTCATTGCTTCATCTTTCATTTGAAAATTTAATTAAAAATTATTATTCATGATTTATATATATATATAGATATATATATCCATATCCCAGTCTGTTTATCTTCCCTATCTATATATATAGTATATATATATATATATTCAAGTATGTTCATTATCTATCTATGTAGCTATCTATCTAAAGTCAGGAACTAACTACTAGGTTTCACCTAATGGATCTTAAGTCTAATATATATATATATATATATATATATATATATATATATATATATATTCTTACGACTTTGCTCGTTTATTACGAACTCCTCTTCTCAATATTCAATAGTTGTAAACCATTACTGCATTTCGTTGTTTCAACCCTGTCCAGTGTATATATATATATGTTATCGTATCTATGTATGTGTCTATCTATATATATATATATACATATATATATTTATATATATATTTTTCAGTTAGTCACTCTGGTCATCACTACAACTTTTCTTTTCTAACATTTTATTTAATTTAATTTCATCCGTTTTTTTCATTATAAGTAAACAAGAATTTTATTTGTTGGACAAATTTCTTTGCTTTTAATCAAGGACACAATTCTCAAAATTTGCTTGTGAATGCATTCACTAAATTAAAAATGAACAAAAAGAGTAAGTCTTCCTTATTCATTAGGAGGTTTAATATCAAAAATCACAGACTCAATACTGACCTATGGCTCTTCAGTGAAAACCAAAACCAAGATATAAACTTTTTTTCGGTCGCCCTTACAAGTTGTGACGCAATCGTTTTCACCTCCTTGGCAATATTTTAACGCTTTCTCAGGAAAGCAGGTTAACAAATAAAAGAATGCGCCAACGTTCTTTGAATTTCAAGAAAAAACAATTTTATTCTATCTTAATAATTTTAATCCCAAAGTTAAATAGTATTAATAATTTTGCAGCAATTTTATTTCCGTTCCACTTTTTTTATGTACCCTGTAATATTATATTAAGAACTAATACACAAGTCTCTCATTCATATCAATTGTCACCTAATTATTTTATACAACATTTTTTTCCGGAATGACCGTGGCTTGTCGCTGGGGTATTGATCACACCTTGAATTTGAATTCGGGTACGTACGGACCTGTTTCAACTTCGGTTTTCTTGAGACGCAATTCAGATGAATCATTTATTTGTCGAAGTAAGGAAGTTTTATGTGTCCATGTCATATTATTTGCCGTAATATCACTGGAAAAATCGATTTAACATGAAGTTTTGTGTGAAAACTGATAATTTCTAATCAAAAATATTCATACAGATATTTTTAAAAAACAGGGCGTTTTTGCTCGGCTTTGGTATGCACAAGAAGGGCAAATCGAAATACATACAGACAAACAGACACGCATACCTCATAAAATACGAAGATGTGGTCAGAGTAAGAATAACTAGGATTTATGCTTTGAGTATGAGTCATTATAGACGCCTAATTCTGGGAGGATTTGGGAATTAGTAATAATTTATCAAAGACGGTGTCTTGTATCTTAAAAAATGTATCAGTTTTACGTTTCATCTCATCTTTGAATAATGCAGAGGATGGACAATGTCATTATGGGTAATGGAAACTTTCGTTGTTTATTTTTAATACTTTAGTCTTAATGGTAATACTAGCCTTTTCCTATAAGGAAATATTCGACTTTGATTACTCAAGGCAGCCGGTGCTTAATGTTGGTTAGAATTTGTAAAATGTTTTATTAAAATAATCTTTCACGAAAATGGGTTTATCAAGTTCCTGTTATTGCTCCTTCTATTATTTATGAATTTACATCCGAACTTTTCCTTGAAATAATGCGGAATGTTATCTTTCTTCAGTTGCATGTCCTATCCATTTTGGTTATTTGCACCTGTTGAAAGTCCTCAAGTCATGTAGCCTCTGTTATTTAATACCGTTTAATTGTTTATGATTCTCTAGCGCCATGCCACGATGTTTGAAGAAGGTTCATTTGCCGAAAAAAAGCCTTTGTATTCATCTGACAGGAAGATTTTTTCAGAACGATTTTGATGCTATGCAAGATATCCATATGTAGATTATAGCACGAGTTTTGAGATTAATACTTTTGGTTAATGTGGCAACGTGCGGTGTTGGGCGAACTACCCATAGCACAATCTTTTTTATGTTCAATTTCAGATCGCCTATAATAAATTTTTGACCACTAGTTCATACGCAGGCTATTTTAATACTTGATTTATTAATGATTTATTTTTATGATCTTCATTATACATGTTATGATTGCTTTTATCGAATTCCAAATTGTAATTTGATGTTATGGAATAGATTCTTGAGTTTATTTCTTGGAAGACTTGCTCGAATTGGCAGTGTATTACGATATCTTAGCACACGGTCAAATATGGTCCAATCAACGTTTATTTGGAAAGGCTGAATATTGACAGAAGTCCTTTCGAAGAACCCGAATCTGAACCAAAAATCGATTGTACATAATTCTATTATTGATGATGCCTTGAATCTCAAATTCGTAGCTATCGAATTACACAAATGGGTTGTTCTCCTTCAAAATACATATACCACCTATTCTCTTACGGCTATTTTCGAAACTGAAAAAAACCCAAAATTTAAAGTATTTTGAAATCTCTAACCTCAGCCTGCCGGTGGCTACATTACTTCAGTGTTCACTTTTATTTATATTTCAATATACCGCTCTATCTCTGATATTGAGCATTTACAAGTAGGCGGAATATCTTAAGTTCCGGCCTCGGCTAGTCACCAGGTAATCGGACTTAATTTATATATATATATACCTATATATTTATCATATATATATATGATAGTTATTTTATTTAGCAAATGTATCCATCGCAACACAGAAATGCATATGTTTCGAAACCGAAAATTAAATATTTATGTGGTAAATTAAAAATTTAAATCTAAAATTTAAATTTTAGTTAATTTTTTGTAAACAAATATCTTGATGGAGACACATATTTTTAAACAAATGTTAGGAAGTTATGAGAGACTCGGATTATAATAATCTGTTTTGTTTAAATAAAAATAAATTGCAAATAATAATCTGGATTATATATCTGAATGTTAGAAATTAATTGAAACGTATATATATATATATGTTGTAGTATATATGAGAAAAAATATTTGTTCTCACGTCATTAGGAGTTTTTTGATTCGGCTATTCGTTGAAAGACGGTATTGGGAGGGGACTTTTATTATAGTTCGTCACAAGGCAATCGCGACAAAAACAAACAAAAGAAACGAAAAAAATTATATTAATTTTAAAATTTTTAAATTTTTTTCTTTTTTTGATTGAGAATCTTCTGTCTCTACAATAATTTCACTTTGTAATCTAGAATTCCCCGTTAAATGGTAGGTGAAAAAAAGGTTAGCAAAATGATAACAGGTGTATTTAGTTATTTTTTCCTTTGGACAATAATATCTAACTGAAATTTCTCAGACAATAAAAAAGGTAAATATCTTTTCGCTTCTGTTTATTACAAAACAGAAGATTTATGGTTAGGTGGATTCTAAAAAAGAACGTATAAACAGAATATACCATCATTCTTTTTGGGATTGTCCATTTCATAATATATATATATATATATAATTTACATTACATACAGAATAAACACAATGGATTTCTAGTATATATATTGTATAAATATGTGTATGCATTTGTGTGTGCAATCTATACTAAAAGTTGGAATCAAAATGTGATTGGATTTCATGACAACATTGAATGACATTGGTTTTAGATAATCAAGTATTGAGGGGATAAAACCTCTATGAAAAAAACAGTCGTGTAAAAAAGGAAGTATCTACTGAATCACATATCTATGAAGATAGAAGGAATTAATCTGGAGGAAACAAGTCTGTTGCTCTTTCTCCATTTAGAGTTCAAGTTAATGCTGCAATCTTAATTCTCAGACGATTTTTTCGCTTTTGAAAAATTCTTATGAAATTTCCTTATTATCCTGCAGTTCTTTCTACAAGATTTAATTTTATGTTGTTTGTATATATGTATATATATATAACACACATATATACACACACATATACACACACACACACATACACACGCACACACACATACACAAACACATATATATATATATCTAAGTGTTGATTATATATTCACTTTATACATATATATATATATGTATGTATATATATATATATATATATATATATACATATATATATATATATATATATATATATACTTTAGGATAAAATAAAATGTAAGAAATTACGAAAAAAAGACAAGTAAATATAATTCATGCATAGATACATTAATCTTAAAATATATTCAAATAGGTGATTATGATTCCAGTGTAATAAATTATAACCATGGAATATATAATTTTATATATAATATATATATATATATATATATATATAGGTAAATATATGTGGGGAAGCTATATTTTCTTCAAAAATATCTTAAAATATATATATTATATATATATTTAAGTAAAATTTTTATATAAGTATGCAATATATGTACAAGACTTTCATTTATATTTTCGAAATTTATATTTACGTATATATATATATGCTTCAGCAGTTTTCATTGGTATTCTATATAGATAGATAGATAATAGATAGATAGATAGATAATGCAGATAGATATGATTTTATACTAGAAATATTTGTAAAATTTCACGGTCCTACCAAAGTAATTACGTTTGAAAAGTAAGTTCAAGTTACGATAGAATAAGTTACAATTGTCAGACAATCTCCTTTATTATCGTTGCTCACTGATTATTGTGTGTGTGAGAGAGACTGTTACAAGCAAGAGAGAGAACAGATTGAATCAATTTAAAAGATTCAAAGAAAACGTAATAAACAACTTCGTTTCTGGTTCTAAATATAATGGTGCGAAGATGGTTTTATCTTCCATTACTTCTTTCCCTTTTCTCAATGTTTCAAATAGAGATTTCCCATCTTTCCATACATGATCAAACGGAACAGTTCATTACTTTTATATTGGTAGGGCGTAATGTACGTGGCAATTTAATGGGGAAACAACAAAGTTTGAAATATTTACGCTATTTATACCGTCTAATTCAAAATTGTCATATTAAATCGACCTTCTTTTCGCGGTATATTCAGGTAACAAAAATTTGATTCCAACTCTGAAAAGATATTTTCTATTAAATCGGGTTTCCTTGGATCTATCATTGAGTACATAATTCCCTAATTACATCAGGACCTAAGATAAATTAATTTTATTTTGTATTAAAAAATACAGACTATTACTCCTGTCTTAAGGGAGCAGTCTAAATCGGTTCAATATAGATCAAAGTATCTAGCTAGATATCCAAATGAGTCTTATTCGCTTAAACACCACAGGGTCAAGCCAGTTTTTTTTTTTTAATTGAACAGTTTTCCCAAAATACATATTTCTCTTTTAATCCTCTTGTCAAACTTTGCTTCCATCAAAGCAGTTCCCAGATACCGACAGCCTCAAATACACCTTCTGAGATTTGATTTTAGTGGTGAAGTGTTTGAAAAGAGACCTGGTGCACGTCAATTTCTAATTTTTTCTGCCGAAGGATCTGTCTGAGGAGGCACGGTGGATCTCTATTTATCCGTCAATGGATTGAAGATTCCTGTCACACATTGAAAATCCAGTCGAATTTTTTTACATTCATTCTTGAAAAATCCAAAGGTGTGAATCTGATTATTTTCCCTTGTTATGTATCATAAAATAGACTCAGCTACAGTCTGGATACCAACCGGTCTAGAAGTAATTTCCTTTGCCTTTTCTATATATATATATATGAATTTTTATAATTATTTTTCTCTATACAAATCTTTATTATGGAATAAAATGGCATGACATTGACAGTTCATTCATGATTGCAGAAAAAATAAGGAAGAAGTTTAGGTGGTAAAGTGGTTTGTTTGATCACTCTCTGAGAGAGTCACTTTAGGTTTAGCACATAAACTTTAATATTGCAATAAAATATGTGTG
Source organism: Acanthosepion pharaonis (assembly GCA_903632075.3). Classification (NCBI taxonomy): domain Eukaryota; kingdom Metazoa; phylum Mollusca; class Cephalopoda; order Sepiida; family Sepiidae; genus Acanthosepion; species Acanthosepion pharaonis. The sequence continues at coordinate 166,528 of CAHIKZ030002875.1, forward strand.
CAATGTTCTGTAAAGGGTGGAAAGATCAGATTCTTTTAATATTCTCTCCTCAATGGTTTTATCATATTCTTTCCATATTTATTAAAGGCTGCGTATGACCTAACTTAGATCCTTTCCAGGTATGAAATTATGTAACAAGAATGAGCATGACTATTCTTCAGAAAATGAATAATTATGCTGAGATTGGTAGACCAGTTTCAGCCGAGGAAACAGAAGGCTCAGCAATGGCGGGAGCCACATTTGTGTTCCTGATATCAACTCTTATCGGAATGTACCAGAAGAATTAGTTTTCCATACAACAGGCAGATATGATTTTTACAAAATAAAGAACATGAGTGGAAATGGGTATGGGCTCCATTCCTTGCATTTTTTATTTCAAATGAAGGCAATGGAATTCATCCAACTGGGCAAAAAAGGAATGCCGCGTTGTTGAAATGATCCGCAAGCATAGCTGATCATGTATAGAAAGAATGAGATCCCCTCGTTATCTTGACCACGAAGAACAAATTAATACTGTTCAATATTATGGTATTATCAACGTTTGTGTTTATATGGAATTTTGTCCTTGTTTAATTGGAGGAAATCGTTAAAACGTGAATTTGATACATCTTAGTATATATAGTTCCAATTTGCTGTTGTATTCTAAAAGAGTCTATACTACCTTCCGCCTACTATAAGATCATTTAGTAGGAGTAACGGAACAGAACAAAATTTATTAAACAAAAGACGTCAGTTCAACCTTCCAAAGGGAATATTTTTGGCGGTGTCCTACGGGCTCTAAAGAAACCTACATTAAACTCTTTCTCTTACTAAATCCTTGTAGCGGGGACTGTGGTGGAACAGTCGCATAGATTGTTCGTGCTGTCGAACTCTCTTCCTCGAACAGAGGAACCGGACGAGGCTTTGTCGAAGGGCAAAGTTTCGTCCGGGAGGTAGACAATCCCTAAACCCGTTTATGCGGCTGGGTTCTAAGAGGAATATTTTTGGCCTAGCCTACGGTCTCGGAGAACCCACGGTAAACTCGGCCTTTTGCCGCCATCCGGGGTGGGCGGGGATTGTTAAATATAGTCGGATAGATCTGTTCTAGTTGTGCTGAAAGGCTCTCTGCCCCAGAGATCTGAACGAAGCTATCTCGAGGGCAGAGTCTCGTCTCGGGGCTGTATGACCCCGTTTTATACGGGTCTGTGAGAATTTGGACAGCCTACGGGCCCATTTGCTTGGCATCTCGCTCAGCCTTATCCTATCTACCTAAGGGGGTTGCTGAAAATATGACAGTCATAAACTGAACGCTGGTTAAACGACGCCCACTTACTAGTCGTGTGTGCTCTTCTGTTGTACTTATTGTTAATATGATATATCTGCAACCTTTGTTTTGTTGTTTCTTTTTAACCATTTGCCAGTCACAACAGTTATTCTGTGGCAGAACCCGATGAAGATACAAGCCAGGCAAAATACTTGGTAATAAAACAGATGAGAGTAAATGTAAGCATATTTATTATTTTGCTAGGTTCCGTATTGTCAGTGACAGAGCAATTTTCCTCCTGTTAATAAGTTCTCTTGATTACACTTATGGTCAATTTCAACGGGTTCAACTCATTGTGTATTCTCTTGCATTTCCGCAAGAAACTTATGCTTCGAGAGCCGTATATGTACGTTTGGGGACTTATTCTCACCGTGTCTATCAAAGACGCGACTCGTCAGTCTTCTGTATTTTTGAGGAGACAGCGAAGTACAAAACATGCATTAATATTTGCTCAGGGCGATAGATGGTCGACAGATCAAGTCTTCTTAGATAAAGATTCATGATTCTGATATTTCCTGACGTGAAACCTTACAGTCTTCTAACTACTAAAACACATTTGTATTTGTTGCCGGGGAGGAAACACGAATAGGCGGAGCTTTATATCTATTTTCGATTTTCTGTTAGCTTCTTTTTTCCCCCATCCTTTTCTTTTGGAAAATATTCAGCAGTTCTCTCTACATGGCTGTCATACACTTTCGTGCTATGGTTGTTTGTAAAATTAGTGAAACTGTAAGAATGAATCTACAATTATTGGCCTTAGTTCTTTTTTTCGCTTTCCGATTTCGACATCACTTATTCTACAAGTGGCATTTTAATGTAACAGCTGAAAAGAATTCAAATTATTTTTTTCAGTTAAACAGCTTTACAAGCCTTGTAAGACTATAAAAGGTTAATTAAAACTGACTGAAAGAGTAAAAAAAGTAGGAAATTTAGATAAAATAGCAAGTGATGTTTCCCGGGGAGGAGAATTTTTTACGATATTTTTCTGAAAGTGTGTATACATATACATTTATATACACATTAATTTCTTCAAGCACACACACATATGTAGAAATATATAGATCAATAGACATATATATATATATATATATATATATATATATATATATATATATAGAGAGAGAGAGAGAGAGAGGGGTTTATACTTATACACACACACACACACACACACACACATATATATGTTGATTGACGCTAAATAATTTTGGCAGGAGAATGTGCGTGAATTTCAAAATTTGGCCAGCGAATATAGTAAATGCCATAATGCTAATCTATCGACGATCTATTTACTTCCCTGGAAAACGGTTTGCAACGGTCGAACAGATTCAGAGAAAACATGATTTTAGGAAATTCCTTTAAAAGATTCCGCTTTCGATCAACACAATGATAAATGTAGCAGACATTAACGGACCTTCATTGCCAAGGTCTGTTTCCACGCCGAATCACATACTGACATATACACTGACATGTGAACATTGAGACGTGAGGATTGCGTCCAGCGTGAAACAGCATTTCGCCTCCCCTGAGGTTGACTAATGTTCACTTTTTATATTTATATTTACATTCGCTCTATCTCTGATATTGGGCACTTTATCCATAAATATAAATAAGGAGCCGAAATAAACCTACCTGGGTTTCACCTGAACGGAACTTCAGGGTAAACTAGCCATTTTAACCATATGATCCGTTTAGGTGAAACCTGGAGTTATTCCAGGTCATAGGATTTATTCTAGTTTATCGATCTACTTAAGCGTATTGAGGACTCATCGTTTTTAGTCTTTCTATTCGTTTTTTTTTTTTTTTTCATTGGACTAAGGAATTGTTTCGTTTTTGTTCTGATGTTTTTAGTTCTTTCTTTTTTTATTTAATTTTTCCTCAGTACCGATTTGCCCTGGTTGAGCTATCCCGGTTTTCCAAAATTACTACTATTAATACACACACACATATATATATATAATTTAGTCACGTTTGGTATACTTAATTTTAATAAGATCCTCTAGTAATTACGGACAGGTTTCTTACATTATCCCGTTTAAAGGAAGAAAAAATTAAGTTGTTGATGTATATTGGTACTTTTCTGGTGTACTTTGACATTAGTACCATGTCGTTATTGGGCTCTTGTTTTTTCTAAGAAAAAAATTATTTGTGTTGATCATGTTTCTATTGTTTCATTCATCTGAAAATTAATTTTTTACGAGTTAAATATTTTGGTACAGTGAAGTTGCAAATATGATGAATGCAGGAAATTCGGTTTCTGTTGGGGCTTTTATAGTCTTTCTTTTGATTCATTGAAAATGGTTTCTGGAAGAATTATCAGATTACCTGCAATTAATTTATTATGGGATCTGCTTGATTATTGATATCAGTATTTGGAAGATGTGTTTTTTACCCTAGTTTTTATCATTAGGTTTTCTTTATTGATTACATGTAACTTCTTGGTTTCGATGTACCATCTTGAAAATCTACTTTGTTTAGGTTAGTTTTTTACGTATATGTAATATACCATAGTTTTGCTTACAGTAAAAAGCAGCATAGAAATCCTAGATATAAAGGGGACCTCAGGAAGACTTCAAATCAATATTCGAACTAAAAAATAGACGCTAGTCTTAAAATTCTCTAGCCAATCGCAAATGAGGCTTTGTTGAATAATCTCTTGCTTATAAGATTATAAGTGGGAATATGTACATGTTGACGAGCAGATTTCGAATAAAACATTTGATGGATTACTAAATCTGTTAGTCGAATATTTTCAAATAGAAAACTTATGTGACGTAAACATCAACATCAAATGCTAGATTAAAACGTAGAAATAATCTCTTTCTTTAAACTTCCCAGTAGAAACATGATTGTCTGGAAAAACATGTTCGAAATCAGATAAGGTGGACAAATCTCTTCCTACAAACATTCAACCAGGACACATAATTTAATCTTAGGCAATAAATCCTCGACTGGGCCTAAATAATATAAATATCCAATCACTTAGACGATGGTGCATGGAAATGATCCTATTTCTTTCAAGAATTCAAAGAGATTAAGACGAGCGTCTTGAAAATTGGGATCCAAGATTAATATGACATCAATAAATGAATGGCCGAGACTGTTACCAATCGTAATATATGCTTTTCTTAAAAAAGGAAAGCCTCATTTTCTAACAGTATCCCAAATAAGGCAACGTAAAAGTGGCATTAGAAGATCGTTAAACTAGGAACAGTCTTAATATTAACATTATCTGCTATAAAAATATGGTAGTCTATAAATTCTCGTATAGGCCTAATTACCATATGGTAGTCTTAACCCTACCGGACACATCATCGAAATTAAAAAATAATTGTCTTACAAACAATAATTATGATTCTTAGTAATAATGTTTTCCTTGTCCCAAGTAGGTTTCGTAAGCGAAAAGAAGCATTGTAAAAAAATGACGTCGTTTCTTATACTAAAGTCCTCATTTGATCAAAAAAAGTAAAAAGAGCCAGTTCAGTATAGGAATTATTATTAAAAGGATAATAAAAGGGAAACGCGTGATATGAAATAAAGTGGATGTGGTTGAGAGTGAATATTATTGAGGATAATAAAGACAGATAAAAATTGACGCTTGAATTGAAGATTACAGTCACCAAGGAAAGCATCCACGCGGGAGTATGCTGACCAGTCAAAATATTAAAAAGATTTCTGGGTTGGAATTTCTTTTTAGTTTTAGAATATGGGGTTTATGAGGAGGGGCTTATTCGACTCTGTGAAAGCAACATAAGCCTCATACTTATAAAACTCTAAAATGATTGTTCAAGTAGAGAATTGAACATATCCTCTACTTTTCACGAACTAATTGATCATAGATCTCCCCAATTTCCTATTTTTTTTGTTGCTCGAAGTAATTTTTTAACATTTACCACCACACTGGGTACTTTTACTGTCACCCATACACATAAACAAGGTTAAACAGGTTACACACGTTTTCCATTCCCACTTTCATCTCTTCTTTTCAACAGATCCTGTGAGTGTTAAATTCTCTAGGTCCTCTTTTCTCATTATGTTTTCCAGATATTTTAAAGTATCTTTTTATGATTTTAATTAAAAGTTTGCTTCTTATTCCTATTCTTCTTTTTAGCTAAGCATTTGTCTGTCGAACCAATTTTTGAGATTAACAAGTCTCTCCTTCGTCTGTAAGAAGACGGTCTAGAATTTTCTGTTAATTGTTCACCTGATACAAGGCCTAAGAGTCACTCAAGGTAGAGGGTTATTAAAAAGATGTTGTTGACTGAGCGTAAGAACATAAAAATATTTCGTACGATATGTTGTACGATGTCATAAATTTCAATACTCGCTCCTCTATGGTGCATGTGGTCCGACGCGCTACATAATTCTAGAACACTGTTTGATCCGGTGTGCTGTTCAAGCCAACTGATGCCTGCTCACGTAATATCGTTATTACTCAATATGCTTTGCGAGATTTTCGGTAACTGTCTGTGTCGGTACGGCCAAAGACCTGTCCTCACAGTGAACATGTAACGGACATTATGTGACAACTTTCAGTTAGCCTATCTATAGATGCCACTGTATTTTTTTAATTATTCACCCATTAAAAGGCATTCAAAGTAGAAATTTATTAAAGAGGTTGTTGAACGAGTGCAAAGGATGGATGTAAGAAGTGCAGTCTATGAGAAAATGTAGGATGGACAACGATTAACTCTATACAAGAAGAGTTTAAGACTGTATCGATCGGGAATTTCATCAACTCGGATGACTTTTCCACAAAGCAGCGATTCTTGGGGAGAAGCTGTCGAATAAAAAATTCTTCCTTACAAATGGAATACGGATGTTTTTTATAGAAGTGTATGTGACATGGTTGGTCTAGTTGAACTATGGAATGTAGCGTATCAGAACATTTTGTCAGGAAATAGCAAAAGTGTTGAGATCAGTGCAGTATTTCTTCTGTGAGATGGGCACTGTAGACACAAAAACATCTCATCACACGCAAGGCGACGTAAAATCATTATCAAACTCTACCTTGGTGCTTGGGAAACTCCAGCCTAAATATGAAAGCGGTACTACATTTTAGGTCTGGTGAATATTGCTATAAAGTTAGAAAATAAAAATGAGTTCAAGAAGAGGTTAAAGACTGTATCGATCAGGGAATTTCATCATTGGATAGGAGTTTCTTTTCCACAAAGCAGCGATTCTTGGGGAAGCTGTCCGAATTAAATTCTTCACACAAATGAAATACGGGTGGTTTGTCTCTGTGTATTTGGCATGGTGGGTCTTAGCTTTTCACTAATTGTTCAATCTAATACAAGACCTAAGAGCCACTCACGGTAGAAGATTATTAAAAAGAGGTTGTTGACTGTGATTAAGAGAAGGAGGTTTGGTTTATTTTGTTTAGTGGCATATCAACTTATAGGTTATTTCATGCCGAATTCAAAATCTTTTGAACGCAAATGCATGCCTTCTGTTGCTGATAAAATGTAGTTTTGTTAATTTTAGAATAAATATGTACTGATGGTAATTTTAATATAAAATGTATTTTTATACTTTCATGGCGTCTTTTTGTAGGCTGGATTCACTATGGGACTCGGACCATTTTCTATCTACCCGGATTAGGATGGACATGGGAACAATAGCAGTTAAGATATGGTTGAACGTTCCTCAAAACCTCCAATCTTCTGATTACAGGCCTTGCTTCGAATATAATTTATCGTTATACCAAGGAAATCTTCATTGAAAATATATATATATATATACTATATATATATATATATATATATATATATATAGAGAGAGAGAGAGAGACAGACAGACAGACAGAGTATCAGTTTTCCTGGGTATAAGGATATATATATATATATATATATATATATATATATATATATATATATATTATTAATAGAAGTCTTATAAAACTATACCTGCTCATGAAAACCTTCGGTGTCTTGATTTGTAAATAAACAAGACAATACCAAAGGGAAAAAATGGTATAAAAAAATAACCAAGAACATGAATCGTTAGCTGAAAATAATCGTCTAGCATGCAAGTTCAAGGCCCAACGAAAAAAAACCCGATTTGAGTACGCAAAATAACTAAATAAAGTGCTCAAATACAATTAGAGCAGACCTATATATATATATATATATATATATATATATATATATATATATATATATATATATAAGATATATATATATATTTTCAATTTTATGTCTTTAAATTTCATCTTAACTTCCTTTGTTTTTCTCTTTCAGGATCGGACTGCGGGAAACCGGTAAAAAACACGTCTACAGAACAGTAGTTACTTCAGAGTTTGATGAGAGGCTATGACAAATCAGTTCGGCCTGTTTATAATTCTTCCAAAGCTGTAGTTGTTGGGCTCGGCCTAACGCTTACGCAAATCCTGGACGTGGTAAGTGATTTCACGCTACACTGTGCCGTTGCTTCCTTGTTTACATGATATAGGAAGAGAGAAAGCTGTGTTACTCTTCCAGCATTTTAAATCGTTTCATTTAAGTCGTTGAGTTTTGTTGGCCAGTACTGACCATTGTTGTCAACCACCTCTGATCCTTAGGTTTTTTTGGGGTTTTGGGGGTTTTTGCAGGAGAAAATTCATGCAGATTTTGATTAACGGTTATTATTTAATCTCTTTAATTAATTGGGGCACACAGCGGACATAGCGACTCCAGTTTAGATCGAAATCTACTGTTGAATATATATGCGAGTTTGGTTGAATATTAGCATATAACATTAGTTGCTAAACATATATATTAGTGAATTTACAATATATATATATATATATATATATATATATATATATATATTATATATATATATATATATTTTAATACTAGTGATAATCTTATAAGTATAAGAAATTATACTCGTAGGAAAACCTTTCGGTGTCTTGATTTGCAAATAATCAAACCAATACCAAAGGAAAAAAAAGTATAAAAAAAAAGAACAAACGACATGTACGTTAGTAGAAAATAATCGTCTAGCAAGTCCAAAGTCCATTAAAAAAAAAAACCCTGATACGTGTAGACAAAATTTTAAATAAAAGTTCTCAATACGTTAAGTAGAGCAGACCTAGTTAAACTTAGAGAGCCAGGCAAACCTACCAAGTTTTCACCTAAGCGAATCGCGTTTTTTTGTTGTTTTATCTCGATTTGAATAAATGATTTTTTTTGGTCACGTGGTTATGATTTTTTGTTTATTGACTATAAATATTCTGTCCTTTTGTTAATTTGCTTGACGATCCTCTTAGGTGAAAATTTAGTAGGTTTGTCTGGCTCTCTAGGTTTAACCATATATATATATATATATATATATATTAAGAACGATTTTAGACGTTATATAACGTTATTATAATTGATACATTTGGTGTATCTTTGTGTGTTATTTTGTTGTTGTTGTTTTCGTGGTTTGTTGTTTGAAGTTTGCGTCTACCAGTTGGGCAATCAAAACTCGTAATAAAAGGCATCATTTTTATCATAGGAAACTCTATTCAAGTGAGGTATCTTTACATGAAAAGACTTATTTTAGGACTCAATTACCCTCTTCAATAGATTCACATAAAAGTCCCGTAAATCATTAAAGTCACAGGGGCACCATATGAGCTGCAATCGCAGTAACAGTGGATGTTTTAGGTAAGGTATCGTGACAGAGCTCAACCCTCTCCTGGTTGGTTTGAATTCAGATTTTTCTTCTTCTAGACTGGCTGCCAACCAAGGATATAATACCCAATCTGTCCGGAAATTCAATCATATCTCCCATTCTTCATCCGAATATATGTGAGGCACGGTTAATATTAACTTTATTTGTATTTATTTGATAGAAATAATCTGTAAAAAATGTTATAAAGTTTAATGTACCTAGTTTTAAGTATAGTTAAAATAACTAATGTGATTTCAGGCATTACTGTAAATCAGTTGGCAAATGTTTTCCGTGAACTGCAAAATCGTTTTACCCTTTGTATTGCTAATGATGGAGGACATGTGGAAACTTAAATAAAATTTCGATAAAACCTTAAAAAATATAGATTTACTTCTTTCTAATCCTTTTTACAAATTATTTCCATCGCAAAAAAATAAAGTTATAAATTTTTTAAAGTGCACACGCACTTTATGGACACCTATATATAAATAAATATAATATTATAAATAAATAGTATATATGATCTGAATTTAAAGTCAAATTCAACAAATATTACATTTTATAAAATTTATGGCTTTGAATTTTAAAAATAAATTGGGTTTTTTAATTAAAAAAAGAATGTTACAGATATCCTTTGTCGTTTCTTTATGGATGCAATAAAAATTAATAAAACAAGATACATAAATCCATCAGAATTCTTTTAAAGAAATAGGATTCACGTTTTAGTTATACAGTTTAAATTACATCAACGTCGGTAACTAAAATTTGCTTTGGACATTTTTGTCAAGTTACACGCGATTAATTTCGACATCAAAATAAATCTTCAAATAGAAGCTAATTTCAACATATGTTTACTAATGTTATAGGTTTTAAAATTAATATTAGTTTAAGGACTCTAAAATATACAAAAATTTTTAAAGAATAATATTTTGGAACATAACTAAAGGAAAAATTTAAGAAAGGAAGAGAATTTGAAAATAACAACGTTAAAGAAGGAACGTTAAATTAAATATATCAAAAGGGTTTTTTAAATTTTCAAAAGGTAAAGAATTTCTGCTGAAATTTATAAATTAATGTTGAATGACATAAAAAAAAATGCTTTAAGAACTTCTCTCCTCTGATTGCCATGTTAATTAACAGAAACAACCATTTTGAAGTCATTTTGAAATCTTTGAACAGGTTGGAATAAGGAGAAATTCTGGTTTTAGAATATCAATTTGATTAATTTGAATCTTAAAATTTTTCGTAAGCAAATTCCAAAAGAATGATAAAGATACTTTAATGCGTCAAGACGGGCAGAGAAAATACGTAAAAATCAGATATTTCTAACTAATCTTGATTTTTTTTCGATGGACTTGAAAAATTTGCTAAAGGATTGATTTTATCCGATGCAGATTTGTCTGTGATTAAAGAATTCTGCAAATTTGAAAAAAAACGATGTCATAAAAAAAAAAATTCAAAATGCTATTATTTTGAAGGAAATAAATTGGAAATTTTCAAAAAAAAGTTGATGAATGTGTTAAACTGCAATTTCATGAACAAGTCATTCTTTGAATGTTTCAATTACAAAGTGTGTAATTACAAAGTGTGTAATTATGCATGACAATCTATCCAATGTAATCCATGAAGTTTTGGAGGATAAAACAAGTTTACAAGAGAGAAGATAATGGAATGACCTCCTATCAAGTTTCGATATAGAATCCACAAAAGAAATCATCTCATAATCAATTTGAAAATGGAATCCAATGATGGTGGTGAACAATATGACAACAAAGGAAACCTATATTTTCACTAATTAAAAACCATTTCATGTCAAATTGAAGAAATATGGGATTTGTTTTATTTAGCGGGATATCACACATCATGAGTCATTTTTGGCCCACATTTTTATTTTCTGTGGCAAAAGTAATTTAATTTTAATCAAAAGTGTTTTTTTATTTGTATTTTAAAATTTATTCTGGAATATTTCCTTACTAGATTTGCTTTGGATCAAACCAATAAAATATAAAATCTATAAAATGTACAATGTTACCATAAAATCTATTTATAAAATCCAAATTTTTACTATAAAATCTATTTATAAAATATAAAATTTTACTATAAAACCTATTTATAAAATATTAAATAAAACTATTAAAATCTATTTATAAATTCAAAATTTTTTTTATTAACATCTATATATAAAATTTTTCTGGAATTGGCCTATTAAATCAGAAGAAAACAATTTAACATAATCAAGGAATAATAGTTGGATGGCTGTTATTGAAAAGAAATGTTTCTATATTAAGATAAAACTCTTCAAAGACTTATCATATATGATTTGCATTTGTTCTCTTATAAATGATTAAAATTTTTTGATGATCATAAGATTTTTTCTAAAAGTGATTTTGCGGATACATATTAATCATTTAATTTAAAAAATAAATGTTCAAATAAAATTAAAAAATTTTACAATTTAATGCAATTTTAAAAACGTCTAAATGTATTGTTTAAAATTTACAAAAAAACATTTCCAATTTTTATTTGATGTTTCTTTTTAAATTTGCTTTTAAATCAAAAAGAACTTAAATATGAAACAATTATAATGAAAGATTTTTGTTTTTGTTTGATTTTAAAAAATAAAGTCGAAATCAAATTCATTTTCTTTTTAATGGGACCATTTTCGACATTTGGGTTGTAGAAATTTTTTATCTGAAAAAAAACCTATGTAGGGAGAGTTTAAAGCTAGTATGAATTATAATTTCACAATTCAAAACGATATTTATTTTACAATTATTATTATAAGGGAGATGTTTTATTTTTTGTCGAATAACTCATGTCTGAGTTTTGTGTTAATTTAACACGTCATTTGAAGATATGTTTGGAGGTCAAGATTTTAATGAAGTGCTATAAAAAAAGATCAAATTCAAAAGAAGAAAAGATTAAATAAAAAGAAAAATCTGCTATCATAAAGCACACTTCAAAACAGAAAAGAAAAATGTTAATCGAACGAAAATAAATATGGTGCACAAAGTTTAAAATAACATCGGTGAATAGACAACAAATAACTAAATATTTATAATATATGAACTTATGTACAAGTGTATTGAGCATGTTTTGAGACATTATTCGGACCATTTTCCTCAAATATGATAAAATAAATATTTATTACAACGTTTCGGCCGTTTATTTTTCCAATCTTCAAAGTTTTATTTAAAATGTTGAACTAGACTCTTTATTTCGCTCACTGTGCTAGACTGTTTAAGATTCCACGTGCCTTGTTTAATGGATGTCAGTTATTTTTATCTCTGTCAATTTCCCTCTGAATTTCTCCACTGCCTCGAAATTTATTGAACTGCAATCCTGTTACTGGATTATTTATAGCTCCTTTATCCACTCTGCCATGTTTCCTCAAGGATAGGGGGATTAAAAAGGAAATAACTGATTAATGACATCCAAAAAAATTTTAACGAAAAAATTTAGAATAGTTTTCCAGTAAGCGAAATAAGGTTTCAGTTTGACATTTCAACAAACATCAGGTTCCTAAAAATATGGCGACAAAGATGAGGACAATAGTCAATAATAATGTAAATAAGTGTAAATAATACCTCATCTCAGAAATATAGACAGATACTGAAATTTTTTTTTAATAATAAATATGGCAACAAAGATATCCGAATAATGTAATATAAAATACATAATACCTCATTTCTGAAGAAATACAGACATATACTGAAAGGCCGAAACGTTGTAATAAATATGGCAACAAAGATGAGGACAATAGTCAGAATAACAATAAATAGTGTACATAATACCTCATCTCAGAAATATAGACAGATACTAAAAAGGCTTGAAATATTTGTAATAAATATGGCGACAAAGATATCGAATAATGTAAATAGTGTACATAATACCTCATTTTCAAAAATACAGACATATACTGAAATATTTGAAACGAAAAAAAATAAATATGGCGACAAAGATGAGGACAATAGTCAGAATAATGTAAATAGTGTACATAATACCTCATCTCAGAAATATAGACAGATACTGAAAGGCCGAAACGCTGTAATAAATATGACGACAAAGATGAGGACAATAGTTTACGAATAATGTAAGTCGTTACATAATACTTTATCTCAGAAATACAGACAGATACTGAAAGGCTGAAACGTTTTAATAAAAATGGCGACAACGATGAGGACAATAGTCCGAATAATGTAAATAGAACATAAATACCTCATCTCAGAAAAATATAGACAGATACTGAAAGGCCGAAACGTTGTAATAAATATGGCGACAAAGATGAGGACAATAGTCCGAATAATTCCAAAATAGTGTACATAATACCTCATCACAGAAATATAGACAGATACTGAAAGGATCTAAAACGTTGTAATAAATATGACGACAAAGATGAGGACAATAGTACGAATAATGTAAGTCGTGTACATAATACTTTATCTCAGAAATACAGACAGATACTGAAAGGCTGAAACGTTTTAATAAGTATAGCGACAACGATGAGGACAATAGTCCGAATAATGTAAATAGTGTACATAATATCTGATCCCAGAAATAGAGATACTGAAAGGCCGAAACGTTGTAATAAATATGTCGACAACGATGAGGACAATAGTCCGAATAATGTAAATAGTGTACATAATACCTCATCTCAGAAATATAGAACAGATACTGAAGGGCCGAAACGTTGTAATAAATATGGCGACAAAGATGAGGACAATAGTCGAATAATGTAAATAGTTTACATAATACCTCATCTCAGAAATATAGACAGATACTGAAGGGCCGAAACGTTGTAATAAATATGGCGTCAAAGATGAGGACAATAGTCGAATAATGTAAATAGTGTACATAATACCTCATCTCAGAAATATAGACAGATACTGAAAGGCCGAAACGTTGTAATAAATATGGCGACAAAGATGAGGACAATAGTCCGAATAATGTAAATAGTGTACATAATACCTCATCTCAGAAATATAGACAGATACAGAAGTTTAGAAACGTTTTAAGCAGAGACAGTTATAACTGACGTAGATTATTGCAATATCAGTATATAATTAATACACATATATTAACGTGAACTAACAACTTTTGCTATTCTAGAATGAATGAAACGTTTGTAACAGATCTTTTAACACACTCTACTAAAGACTGTTTGATACTAGCTGACTAGTTTGCTCAACGAACTTTGAAGATTTTTTTAAACTTCTCAGAAGTTTAACCATTTTTGTGAACTAGTAGAAGCTTTTCGTTAAAGTTACATGAATGAACAAGAATATTTTGCACAACTATTTGTCGTCGTCCGTGACCTTTACGAAAACTAAGTGTCTTTTCGATCATGCCACTTTTTGGGCATCAGACCACAGTGATCACACAAGTAGCGGCATCTAAATCCCAACCTAGTGCTAGTCCAGACTGCAACGTTACGTCCGTTAAGTAATTCTAAGACAACAGTGCTAAAGAAATGTCTTCAAAATTTGAAATTAGCCATTAAATACCGTTCATAGTGAATGACAACAATTTTGAAGGATGCTATGCAATTGTGTGATACGTTGAGAGAGGAAGGCATCAAAACTGGGCCTTACACTCCTTAGAAGCCAAGCCTTGCTCCCTATGACTTTTACTTGTTCGTAATGGTGTGTTATGTTGATAGAGTGTTCAGGGGTCCACCCTTTTTTATAAAAAATAGACTCACCCAGTATATACATATACTACTGGTACGGGAAAACCCGGGCGAACAAGAGCAAGACCGAAGAGTCGAGTCCAGAGTGACAGAGTAAAAGGTTGTACGTAACCGGAAGAGTGACGGTGAGGTAACAGCGTTGGCGGAGTCCCAGTGAGCGTGTACGTAGACGCTGTATGACTTCTTACTAAGTCATACAGCGATACTTCAATACCAAAGGCTGTATATATATTTTGCTACTAATCCGTATTCCTGGAACTACTAACCTGCTTTACCAGTTTGTATTATTACGTTAATACATTATTTTCATATATTCATTCTTGGCGTTTGTTATTTTATTGGTACCGGATTTCAACCCGGAATCCACAACATAGAGAAAGGCATCAAAACTGGGCCTTACCCTCCTTAGAGGGCAAGCCTTGCTCCCTATTACTTTTGGTTGTTCTCAATGATGTGTTGCGTTGATAGAGAAAGCCATCAAATCTGAGCCTTACCCTCCTTAGAGGGCAAGCCTTGCTGCCTATTACTTTTGGTTGTTCTCTAACCAGATGAACCACAGGGACATTATGTTTTGAAGGTACCGAGAAGATCAAGACGACTGTGCTGATACAACAAGTTCATTGAAGTTAGAGGATCCTACTTTTAATTTGATTCGATCTTTGTACTTATTTGAACTTTTGAAATACATCCGGAAACTTCAGGATACACCTCATTTCATTTCTTTACACGAAGAAGTCGGTTACTGTTTAATAAAAATTTTCACATTCTACACTGTAATCTAGTTGAAACGGAAAACAAATTCTCACTGTTTCCGATTATTAAGTTATGTTCGGAGATTACAGACCGAGATATAATAGAACGGCTATGCAAATTTCAAAGTGTGACACCATGCATACCTAGCAAGCTGAAAAGAAATATTCATAAATATATGATTTGTTTTTTACGGTTTGTCAACCATTTGATAATTATTTAGAGCTGAAAAATATTTGGGTTTTGAGAATAATTCTTTCTTTATGTTCAAGCGATCTAGAAGAAAGAAAGAGAAGACAAAAAAAAAGGAGAAAAATAAATAATACGAAACCAGGTCGTAAGCGAGCACACACACGCTCGACTGGCATATAACAGATGTCAAAAAATATCAGGTCAAGCACCTGACCTACTTCCGTGTCCACGAAAAATGGAAGTTTGTTATCAATTTGGTTGAAGAAACAAAGTTTAGGGACAATGGAAAAAAATATGATAGGTAACAGGTGGGAAGTTTATCTAAGGATATGAAGGCAAACCATTAATACGAAAACACAGACAATTCCAGAATTGAAAAAAAAAGCCACACAAGATGATGTTGGGTGAAAATGTTTTTTGAGATAATGAAGATTTTTGTTATCAAGCCTTCGAGCGAAGGAAAAGTTAAATATTTTTTATTCGTTCACGAAAACGCCACCCAGTCTGAGAAATCCCTTTCTTAGATCGTATCCAATTAGCGATAAACTGTTTGACAAATACCGCGTGTTAAAAAAAAACCGAGAGCGTCATTTCGGTCGCGTATGATAAAGGCAATTTAAAATTTTTATTTTTTAAGCAAGGTGTTTCTTCCCCCAGAACAAAGCCACGGATTGTCCACGCCCGACTAAAGACGTCATTGGCTAGATGGGATCACGTGGCGCACGAAGGAGGAGGAAAAATACCCGACCAGGACCTCATTGGCCGAGAGCGGTCACGTGACGCACGAGGAGAATCGGTCGACGCCCTTGTCAGAGGTGTAAGTGTGAGGGGCCGATACGAGGAAGCGGGGAAGCGGGTATACGCCCTCAGAGACACAATAAGGAAGTAGGAGTGAAAGTGAATTACCGAAAATGGAAAATCCCTAACCAGAAATAAGAAGAGTGGATACGTATTTAGAATTATCAAGAAAACCCTGGCGCCGAAAGACCCACCCCAGTTTTTGACTGCATCAATAAAAGCGGGACCCCAACCGACAGAAATCAGTTTTGCGCCGCGGACGGCGGGCCGGATTCGTCCCCCCCCTAGCGGGCAGGAGAGGCCAGCTCGTTTGGCCGAAGTGAAGCAGCTCGTTTGGCCTAAGTGGAGAAGTTGGAATCAGAGCAAGCTGAAAGAAGAAGTTAATTCGCGCACTGACGGCGGAGATGAGTGACCAATAATTCAGACTCTGAAGAGAAGAAGAGATCAGCCGCGGACGGCGAGCGGAGAGCAGTTTGAGCCGTGAACGACAAGCAGAGAAATAAGCGCCCAGTGTTGAAACCGCGTCAAGATAGCTAACCAAGATTCACGCACACTTCTGGACTCTTCTTCAACCAAGAACAAGTAGTTTGAAGAGCGACTTAGAATCAGACCACAGAAATAAGTTTTTTCGACTTTCGTCCAAGGACACGCCGAAACACAAATTTTTTAGAGAGCAGACAACTGGAAGCCTTAAAGTTGCCTAGTAAAAGCGTTGTGCCACAATCCACAGAACGGGTCGGGAGGTAGACATAGTCCTATGTACCGAGCAAATAGATATAAAAGTTTGTTACCTTTTTTCTTTGATACGTTGGACCTTGTGAGTTGTTATTTTTTTTTTTTTTTATACATAATTGTGTGTTATCACCCCCGTTAGACTCAGCTTGCATTACGGCCCCCAAGCCCTGTTTGATCTCGTCTGTCTAAGATCAAGTCACAACGTGGGTAGGCAGACCGGAGATCAGTGCAGTTACCCTGGTAACCAGGCGTTGGAAGCGGGTTGGGAACGACGAGGCTGGTATCAATCTAACCAAAGGGTTAGAACGTCACGTTTGGAGCAGCGAGGAGCGAACAGCTGACGCCGCGACAAAAGACGTCACAACTGGTGCTGTCTGTGACCAAGATATCAGAGCCTGGGGAGCACGTGACGTCACAATTGGCGCCGCGAACGGGATCGAACGACACAGTCGACGCTGCGACCGGGGGACGACGTCACAAAAGTCTACCTTTCCTAATGCCTTCAGGCAAATATTGAGAAACTATATTCTCTAACATTTGTGTGGTCCTATCTAAATTGATAAATAACATGACTTGTTCAACAGGTATATGGCTCGTCTTCGTGGATGAATTTTAATGTAGATATAGAAGAGAAAAAAGATACGTATATTGGCATGAAAGAGATTGATCTTAGCAAATCTCATGCCGACTTCTCTAATCACAATAATTTTAATTACACCAGAAATCTATCGGGATGTAAGATATTTGGTTTAGGGGCTGTGCAATCTTAGTGTGAATACTAGACTACACTCATGTCGTTGGTTTATCTCCTTAAACGTGTAAAAGGTTAAACCTTTTGTAATGACAAGTAAGCAGGTATAGGCTTTAAGAAAGATTCATTCAGCTGATAATATATGCTTCGCGTATAGTGTCGTTTTATAGTCCCAGGAAACACAAATAGCTCTCTCAAAGAGGAGAGTAACAAAACAAGGGGAGACAACTCTTGATTATTAATAACAACTTTATTTCTTGTTTTTAAGAGAACATGTCGGTGCCTCTTGGAAACGTGTTGCAACAATTTCCATGACCTAAATTTCACGTCAACCTACAGGAATCCCCTCGCTTCTCTATTGATAGTAACTGTTTTTGACGAGTTATATTCCTTACGTCTACTAGTTTAGAACTTTACATCTGAAACCCACTCGCCTTTTACACAGAGTCGAATCATCATCATTTCCCTTCAATCGGACATTTACTTTCTAAGAAATGCTGCTTTGTGAAACAGGCGCCGAGTCGATACTTTTTCGATTACTACAATATTAACCTCTTTGAATCCAGAGTCAATTGGTATCTTTTATAAATACAATAACCGTATCCCTGTATGATAACGAAATTTTATTTTCATGTTTTTTTGATATAAGTAAATGCCACAGCCAATCGAATCCGAGTGTACTAGGGAACCTGGATTATTCCCATTGCAGACGCCTGCTCAGACATATTCGTGTTTGTTCTACACCCAGAGGGCACCTGTGGTTTATACTGCAACTACATTGAGTGGCGAATCTTAGTTACCGTTTCTGGGCGAGAGCGCGTTATCTAACGTGATCTGCAGTCTTAACAATGCTACCACGCTCGGTCACGATGACTTATTACTTCGTGTTAGCACAACCACCGACGGCTCCCCAACGGTTCCGTATACCCAGATTTACTCACAAAGTTTGGGTTGACCCGTGTTAAGGTTTGCAGGCATTTTCCAAAGGTGTCGCACGTTGGGATCGCCTCCTCCCGGCCGATAATATTAAGCAATCACCTTCCTGACAAATCGACCGTGGTGAGATTCAAACCCGAGTCTCATAGTCAAAAAGCGAACGTTCTAATCACTTGTCCATTCGGTGATATAGATGTTATTATACGCACAACGTTTCGACTAAGTACCCTTGTGGTCACTTTGAGCCTGCTTTCTACAACAGACGTTCCGACAATGCTTCTCCGATCACTCGAGCCTGAACCTCTTCAATTCTAGAGTCAACCTTTATCTTTAATAAATACATTCACTTTATCCTTGTATCATTTGGAATTATTATTCTCACTTTGGTTGATATAGGTGTTATTATAGACGCAGCGTTTCGACCAAGTACACTTTGGTCATGCTCAAAAAAACAGAAGGTACTTGAAATTTTGTGTCTATAATAACATTTATATCAAAATAATACAATAATATTGACAATTACTCCTCTAAGAAATTAAATACTAAATTAAATACCATTTTACACTTTACCACTTCTGATTAGGTCTATACAACAACCTCATTCAGTAGCTCTCTGACTAAGGGGCTCTTGTGTTCACAAACATAAGCCATAAGAATGTTTGATTTAAGCTGTTTATTGTACAAGGATTATTCGAAACGCTATATCAATATTTTAAAACATTGTAAGCAGTTATAAAATTGGCTTTTGACCGGATAGGTATTAAGCTAAGTGTATAATTTATCCGACAGTAATGTAAGCTCTACAGTGCAGTGTTGAATTTTATAAAGCAGACATGTGGAATATCATGGACCGTTCCCCTTGCTTTAGCTCATATTTTAACTGACAGAACACACTGAGAAGCGGAAGACTTGGCGATACGTGTGCACTTGATTAGCTGATTAAGCTCTCAGTTTGTATATGAAAATTCGAAATATACGAGCATTTTGTCACAAACGATTATCCTTGATTGGAACGCTGTCAAGTTTAAAACTTGGCGTTCCTCGCAAATTTGCCTTTATAGTTTAGAAGACATGATTTATTCTCCGTTCCACACTTAAGGTTAAGCTGTCTTCATGACCCTCAGCACTCTGTGAAGCCGAGGCGTTGCTCTTAGACTCCAAAGACAGAAATTACTGATTTATTGACATAACGTCCACGACGTATTTACAGTTAATATTAGAGCATAGTGAGTTAGTCTACTTACTTTTTGTAGCAGGTACAAGTGCCGTCTGAAATAGTCATGTCGGTGGATATGTGAGTGACAGCGGTTCGGAATCAGAAATCGGAAACAGAGTTCGAATTCCAGTCGGGTTCGTTATAAACACTTACGCGCAAATACCTTTAGGAAATGTATAAATTCATCTGCTCGTCTATCGATGGGCTAATTGTAGGACTTGTATCTGGAAAAATTGTTGTTAATCTAAAAAGAAATTGTTAATGCAATATTCAATCATAAATTTAAAAAAAAAAATTCTTATAAACTTGTTGTGGATTCCGGGTTGAAATCCGGTAACAATAACAAACGCCAGGAATGAATATATGAAAATAATGTATTAACGTAATAATACAAACTGGTAAAGCAGGTTAGTAGTTCCAGAAATACGGGTTAGTAGCAAAATACATATTATAGTCTTTGGTATTGAAGTATCGCTGTATGACTTCTTACTGAGTCTACGTGTTCGCTCACTGTGACTCCTACAACACTGTTAACTCACTCTCACTTTTCCGGTTACCTACAACCTTTTACTCTATCACTCTGGACTCGACTCATCGGTCTTGCAATATTTATTTGCATTTAAAATACAAAATGTGGCACAGGGCCAAAAAGTTGGATGGGGAATGACGGTCTTCATCTGTCTTAAATCTAAACTTAGCTAGTCGCAGACACTGACCCAAACATGCCAACAATAATCCAATCACCAGAACAACACATTCACTCCTGCCTTTCTTACTACGTCCACCATAATACCTCAGTTTCTCTATGAAGACCTAACTAGTCCCCTTATTTACAGATATTGTTCATGGGGGGGGGTCATAAAATAACAACTTTTTAAAATCCCCAAATGAATATTTACAAAATGAATTAATTATTTACAATAAACTAAACAAAACTGAGTTAGTGATAAAAGCCCCCACAAACTATGAATGTGGCAGAAATATCAGTTAACCGGACGAAATCGATGCGGAACTAATAAAAATAAGAACACATTCAAACCATCAAGCATTCACACAAACACTCACTCATTCATACACAACAACAAATACGAAAAACACACACACGAAACGAAAGGCGCCCCTGCATCCACCAGAAAACTGACATCACTAACCACCTAACGAGGGAGGGGATGGGGAATTAAAAAAAAAAAAAAAAAAGGGACAGAAATAAAAGGGACCAATGAGCTTACATACCCTAGCTAAGTTAAGCGGGGAAAAAAAAAAAAACTAAAAATTCAAAAATACAAAAAAGCCTAGACTAGCCTAATATCTGGGTGGGTTGCCTATGTTCAACCCTGTTAGGACAAAATTCTGTACCTAACCGACATCCAAATGCCACTCTAGGTCAGCCCCTTTCACTCTACACATTCGCGCAAGAATCACCCACCTTTTGCCGAATTCTGATGAAGGGAGCCGCCGCCTTTCCGTCCTAATCTTGACTTTAAGCTGATGCTTAAAGAACAAGATCAGTTGGGAAGAGGTGAACTTCTCGCCTTCAAAGAATCCCTTCTGTCGCGTCGTCCAAATCACGACTAGCATAACCCCTAGTAAGCAACAGAACACATAGTGTTCAGCCTTCGTCAATTGCGATACCACATTGCTACAAACAGAACTGGCTTCCAGGACAAAAAAATTTTCCTGCAGCATGCGAACCATGAGGCCTTCAAACAAACTTGCAACAACGGCACTACCGCCTTGCACTGAAAAAAAGGCGTGACCAATGGTCTCGACATTCCCAAACAGTTTTGCCGACCCAGAGGGCCCCACGAATCATCATCAGCCAGGTGAGTGATGCCTCATCGTTATTGAGACATTTCAACCCAGGCGCCCAAGGCCATACCGAGCGAGCCTCCTGCTTCGTAAGACCGAGCTCGTCGATCAGACCATCTTGAACGGACCTCCTAACTAACAAACGATATAATGCCTTACGAGACAACGCTTGGGCGTCGGGAGAGGCCATCCGACGTCCATAAGTGGAGCTTCAAAGCACGACGACATTCGCGTTAGAAGGAGCACTCGAAACGAGGTGTACGGCCGGCCTCCTCCTCGCACAAGTGCACACTTCTCAGGGATGGGAAATGTTCGACGGACATCTTCTTTCCAAAAGGTGCCCACCTCATCCAAACCACAACACATTCGGTCTAGAAAGGTAATGCGAAGCATATATTGACGAATCTCAATGCTAGGCATACCCAGACCGCCCTCAGAGGGATGAAGGCAACAGATCTCGCGAGATACCATACAGGACTTGCCTCTCCACAAGAAAGAGAACAAGGCCTTGACTAATGACATTAGTCAAAGGCATACGGTAGTGGAAGCACAGAGAGTCGGTAGAGGAGAATTGGATAGATGTGTGAAACACAAACTTCCGCCCTTCCCTTCAGGGAAAGTCTCCTCCGAGACCACAGATTACCCGCGGCCTCGGCTTTCCCTTGTACCTCCGACCAATTCATTTCCAACTGGAGATCAGGACCGAACCAGACGCCGAGTATCTTGATCGGCCCATCCGTCCAGAGGAAAGGTCCGGGAAGAGAAACTCCCTTCCACGCACCCAATCGCAAGCCCACAGACTTATCGCGGTTGATCTTGGCCCCTGTCACCATCTCATACCCACTGATCTGCTTGCTGACTTCGTTAATCTCGGCTCTGCTCGACACAAGAACCGAAACGTCGTCAGCATAGGCAGAATACCTGGCCGAAATTCCGCGTAGGACCGGATTCGCCTTTAACTTGCGAAGGAATGGCTCCAAGGCAAGAACGTAAAGCAGAGGCGATAGCGGACAACCTTGACGAATGGAGCGAGACAATACGAAAGGCTTCGATCTTACCCCATTCACTTCCACCAGCGCACCGGGGGTCGCATACAAGAGTCGGATCCAGGAGCGAAAGTCGGCTCCGAAACCGGCCGCCGAAAGGACAGCCTCCAGAAATCGATGGTCAACCCTATCGAAGGCCTTGGACTGATCTAAATTGATCAGCGCGGCTTCACTGTCGACTTGTTCTAAGATCAAGCGTACCATATGAAGGTTATCCTGAATAGTCCTGCCCTTCACAGCACAAGTCTGTTCAGGGCCAATCAGACTAGACAGGACAAGCTACAAACGGTTGGCTAAGATCTTCGCCAAAATATTTAAGTCAGTGTTTAACATCGTTAAAGGGCGAAAGTTCCCTAACCCATCCCCACCGTCCTTGTCCTTACGCAGCAACTTGATGACACCCCTGGTGAAGCGTTGAGGTAAAGACCCCTGCCTCATCCAGTGGTTGTACATCAGTTCCAGGCCAACCTGCTTCAGCGCTTCCCAGATTTCCGACTCTGTTATGGGACCCTCGCACCTAGCCACTTCAGCTGCCGAGAGGCAGGGAAAGTCAGCTAAATAGGCGTCGAACTGAGCAGAGCTCAGACCGGGCTCCCTGGTGAAAAGCTCCTGAAAGTAATCTCGAAAGACCTCACATATGCCCGCGTTTGTAGTCACGGTCCGCTTATCCGGTAATGTGACGCACGCTATATGTCGCCTGGCCGCGTTTCGATTTTCCTCTACACGCAGTTCAGCGGCCATATTCGTTGCCTCAGAAGACATTCTTTTTAACCTAGCCCTAACTACCAGAAATTGATCCTTCTTGATAAGCAAGGAGGCCAACTCTGCCTTAGCTAAGACTATGTCACTAACACGGGATTTCACATCCCGATCAACTTTATCTTCTAAAGCAGTTTGCGCCGCTAATCTATCTAGATTGAGTCGACGACTAAAATCGGCAGCAAACGTTCGAATCTTAGATTTTAAATTGCCCCACCAGGCATTTCCCACAACCGCTCCCGTCAATTCCCTTTGGATCGTTAGTAACAGCTGGTCCCGGAAACCCTGATCACTGAAAAGCGAACAGTTCAATTTCCAGTAACCAGCCAAACTAACCTTAGGCTTATTAAGTTTACACGGACCCGGACAAGCCTATGATCCGTATAAACTATATAATGGAAACTTGGACACCTAAGAGCCCTACATCGATCCTCCTAACTAAGACTGGTCCAGGTTTTTTCGCAAGTTCGAGCCAGGAGCCGAGCTGCCACTAGTTGTCCAAGTCCATGCTACCTCAACTTATCGACGAGATCAAACCCATCGACAAAGTCCCGAAATGGTTTCACATCCTGGTTGTTAGTACCTTTTTTGTGTCCTATACGATCTATATCGGGGTCAAGGACGGCATTCCAATCCCCCGCTGAAACTACCCGACGAGACGTCGTCAAGAACGGCGCGATCTGCCGAAACAAAGCAGGCCGCTCGGAATGGGTATTGGGCGCATAAACCCCAATGAGACGTAGAACCTTATCCTTTATGGTAACATCAAGCACGCAAAGCCTGGCCGCCGGATCCGCGAAGACAAAGGTACATGCAGCCTTCAAAGACCTGCTCACTAGCCAAGAGACACCCCTCGAACAACCATCAAAACATGCTGAATAATGGGCGAACCCCTGTAGACAGTATGTCCTCACGATCATGAGAAGAAAACCGGGTCTCTTGTAAACAACATATATTCACCCCGAGGCGCTGAAGGTCACGAGAGAGCCTCGCGCTATAAAGTTTCGGACCTCAGGCCCCGGGCATTCAAACTAGCTAACCAAAGTGCCATTGTGAAACCGATTAGGGTTGCCCTTCAGGATAGAACATGTCTGGGGTTAGGACACCGACAGCTCGTCCCATGGATCCCGACGCCATCTCATTCTCGACAGTATCGTCCTGAGACAAGCCGCCGATGTCCGAAGGGTAGGTGAGTTTAAGAGCTCTATAAAGGGATGGTGAACAAAAACTGGGACCCTCCTTTAAGTTTCTGGTTTGCTTCATCCGAATCTGGGTCTAACAGGTAGGCAGCAGGGGGCACCATTTTTAGATATGACTGGGCCTCCTCTATCATGCCCCCAAATTTCCCGCGTACCCGGGCCAGTTCTGATTACGGTCAAAATCATTTTTTTGCAGACGGGAAGTTTTCAGGTTTTTTTCCACCTCGACCCTGTTTATCTTCTGAAAGTTCCAGAGAACTTTTAAATCCTTTTGATTTTTCTCGTCTGCCTGAAAACCCTTTCTGCCTGGTCCCGGGAAACGCGGCAGACGTCTTCCCATGGGGAGATATGGTTTCGATTTTTTTTTTTTCTTCTTGTCGGTCGAAGTTTGAGATTCGGGGCTTCTGCCCTTTTTTTTTAAAGTTAAATGAACAGGAGTAGACATGGGTGAGGGATTTGGTGTGCAAGAGGAGTCCAAAGCGAAGGTGTTCTTACTGGAGAAGGTTTGGACGAATGTATTTTTTTTGACAGGTGAGTTCGACAAAGATTTTGGCGGAGGTGGATTTGAATGAATTTAGATGAAGGGGAAGACGGGGCAGAGGATAGGGGGCCCGGTGCCCCCTGCGAACTCGGAGGTCTTGCTCTCGGGTCGTCACGTAGCTGTAGTATATGTATATACTGGGTGAGTCCATTTGTGTAAAAAGGGGAAAACCCCTCAACAAAACCTCGCAATTTCCTGTGTTTATACGAAGAACCCGTTATATTTAACCAAATTTATTACAAGAACCTTCAACTGAAAGTCAATGTAATTTAGCTGAACAGAAAACAAACCCTCATAGTTGAATGATATGCTTTTCTGATTATTAACAGTATGTTCGACGATTGCAAACATGGATATACTAAATCAGTTAGGCAATTTTTAAAGTCAATTACTCAGTTAAAAAAAATCGTAAAAACAAATTCGTCTATCAAAAACAATTGTCATGTCGGTGGGAATTTCCCAACATAAATGACAGTTTAAATATAATGTTTTTCAATGTGTGGCTATTGACGCGTTATGATATACACTTTTAAGGCATAGCAGAATCCCGATTTCTAATTCTGGTTGAAGCAATTGAATTTACTTTCGCTCAAATACCCTTGTAAATTAACGACTCCATTTCTTCTGTCAAAAAAGTCAAATAAGCATATTAGACTGTGATTTTTAGCCTTGGATGGTTACCAGAATAGGAAAAATCTGAATTCTATTACTGATTCGTAGTGCAGCTATTAATTCCCTAATTTTTTTTAAAAAATTTGATTGATTAGGGTTCTCCACATATTTTTCTTTCAGATTTGGAATTTGCCACATGTACCTTGGGAAGATAGTGATTTTTTTTTCCATTATGTTCATCACGATATTCAAATATTTTCTACCGTTTTTTTTGTTGCCCTTCAAGGTTTTAAGGTAAGTACACCTGATATTTAGTCACTAATTCGAAATGGTGTAAACTAATATAAAGTAATTTGTACACATTATTTATCATCTCTTATTTGCGTCTCTGTCCTTGGACAGTGTGCTCAGGGGCTTCTCTGTCAAAATACAGAGGGGCAACTGAGGAAAATTATACCGAAGAGGTGCGCAGCCCTGGGGAACAGCTGCCCGAGTCCGCACCCTCCGATTGCACCAGAGGGAGGGATCGATGCTTGCACCGAGACCAGCACAACCGACAGTTGAGGGGGCTGAGGGGAATTTTCCTTTTTGAATGAGTGTTTTTTTTCGGGTTTATGCCTTTAAAACGACCTAGTGTCACATTACGTTCTGGTGGAGGAAGGAGTAAACGCTACTAATTATTACAACTGAAATCACAGCAACGACGCCGAGCAGTGATTTTATGTGGCCCTCTGCCATGCGGTCAGTCCAAAGGTTCAAGAAGAACGTATAGAGCAGGGAGTTGCTTTAACGATTTTCTCTTAGTCAAAAGAAAAACGAAACAACAATTTGGTACGTTAGTGGAATTCGATTTTTTTTTATTTTACTTTTATTTTTCAATGAAAGAGATTTTTCAAATTAAACATTTAAACAGTTTTTTCTGAATTCTAAATTTTTAATTAAGATACAAAACTATTTTGATCTGTATTAAATGAACATTTCTTGCCACCATTTTTTTTTTCAAACAGAAAATCTAATAACACACGAGTTCAGTATTTGTGTCTCTCAGAACAATGAATATTAGGAGACAAGAATAGTTTTTTTTTTCCTTTTCAAAACAAACATTAAAACATGGAATTCATTTTGACTGGCCATCGATATCACATTTCAGCATATGTTATGTTCACCTCATTAATCACTTACATCGATCAAGCGCAATTTAATTAATTCAGGATTCGATTTGTTTTTTTTTTTATCTATTGGATTCGCTAACAAACTTAGACTTAAAATCTTAGAATAACCGTTACCTTATGAATAGATCGAAAGTTTTATAATCTTTTCCTTGCATTTATAACAATCTATTTCTGTCACTTGTAACCAAGTAAATGGTTGAGAAATAACAAAACAAAAGATTACAGATACATCGTGTATTGAACAGTAAATACAACAGAAGTCTATTACCGGACTTGGGAGTGTGTGTCGGTTGACCAACGTTCAGGGATATAGACTGTTAATAATTAACAGCCCCCCCACGAGAGATATATGTGGTACAAGGCTGAGTTTAACGTGCGTCATCGGAGCCCGTAGTCTCGGCTCCAAAATCCAAGTAGAACCCGCATAAACGGGTTCGGGTCTGTCTACCTCCCCGGACGAAACATTTTAAATAATATTTAAAATAAAAATAAAAAATAATAAAAATTAAAAAAAAAATGGGAGCTGGTAATATACATACTGATCAATACATACGGGTATTTGATATGTAATAATAATTGTTAAATAATTTAATTAATCCTATTACATTTATTTGATTTAAAAAAAGAAATATAGTCTATTAGTAATTATGAGTAAAAAATAATATTTTATAATTGTCGTTCACTATGACCTATTCTAACAAAAATACCCCTTTTAGAAAAAAAACTATGTATAAAAGTATGAAGTTAACGGAAAAAATGTCGAAATAATTTTGTCGATGATAAAAAAAGAAAAAACACACACACAACAACGATGGATGTCAAAATTCGTGGAAAAATGCACCACTACCCTCCCTAGACTTAACGTCTTCTTCGAAGAGTAATTCATAATTGATAGAGTAATAGTTAATAAAAATCTACCGACCTTGTCTAAATGATTGGATTTCTGTATATCTTTGGAAACAAAAAAATGATGAATTATATGTGCGTTTAAAACTCAGTAAATTTAAAAATAAGTTATTCCAAAATTCAGTTGAAGATGAAACAGAACTAATGCATTTAATTTAATTATATAATTAAATTTGAAGGTCTTATCTTCGGTTTATGCATATATTAAAGTCATTTAATGTTTTCTCGACATGTGCCCATGAAAAAAAATATTAATATATCAATTCGTGTTCGAGAGTATTCATGGAAAACGGTGCGTAGCTGCGAGCTAAATGGGCCCCACTTAGTTGTCTCTAAAACTGAATTTTTGCAATAAAACGATTCATACATTTTAATACATTATTCTAGTTTTAACAAATATATTTTGAACGCAATTTTTTGTCTATATAAAAAATTAATTTTTAGTATGAAATCTATTTTTACACTTTCAATTTTTTTTTTCTTGGTGGGAGGGCTCACTATTTTCCCATACCTGGGACCTCAACAGCTGTTACCACTGTGTAGACCAGGGAACAAAAGCAATTTAGTGCTTCCACGTTCTTCAATCTCTCCACTAAAGTCCTTGCTACCCGATGAAGGTTGTCATACACAGGACTAAACTAAAATATTGGAACTTAAAAAATCAATTAAATACAAATAGCTTATTCAATTTTGGTCATTAATATATTATAATTAAAAGAACTCTCTATAGACAGAAGTCAAACATAAATTGGAAATGTTTGGACAATCGTTGACTCATACCGGATGATGTGTGTTTTTTTTTCTCTTTTTTTTTTACTTCCTTCCTTCCTTCCTTTCCACCATGTCTTCTTTTAAGTTCTTATTTAAAGAAACCATCCCTTCAGTAATTTAATTATGAAGATTTATTTACATCTGACGAAACGTCGGATGAAAAGCTCCTTGAGTATTATTTCATTCGATTTTAATCGAGATATTTATTGTATTCGATATCAAATTATGCTCCCTATTTTAAAAATTGTTTCATCGTGCTGTGATATGAGAAATGTATGATATATATATATATATATATATATATATATATATATATATATATATATATATATATATAATACTAATTATCTCATAAATATAAGAAAACTCGTAAAAGGCAAAACCTTAGGTGTTTTTTTGTAAATGAACAAACCAATACCTAAGGGTAAAAAAAAGAAACATGTACTTCCGGCGAAAATAATAGTCTAGAATATAAGTTCATAGTACAAAGAAAAAAAAAAACTGACACGAGTCAAGTAAAAATAACTAAGCAAAGTGCTCAATACTTTAGGAGAGCAAACTAAGTGAACC
Organism: Acanthosepion pharaonis; assembly: GCA_903632075.3. Lineage (NCBI taxonomy): Eukaryota > Metazoa > Mollusca > Cephalopoda > Sepiida > Sepiidae > Acanthosepion > Acanthosepion pharaonis. Next base: position 195,921 of record CAHIKZ030002875.1, read on the forward strand.
TAAAGATCCAGACAAACCTACCTAGGTTTCATCTACGCGGATCGTCAGGGTAAACTTTACCCTGATGATCCTGCGTAGGTGAAACCTAGGTAGGTTTGTCTCTGGTAAGAGATCATTACATACATATATATATATATATTGTTTGAATAAAGACAGACCACGTTAAGATAATAAGCTATTTCACCATAACCCCTTTAACAGGGTTCTGGATCATCAGACTTTACTTCCAAAAGCTGAAATGAAGAATGAAAAGAAACTTCACACGTTTTTTACGGACCTCATCAAGTATACGCAAAGTTAACGAAGTGAGGTGGGAGAGAGGATATGAGTGTGTCATATGTATCATTTTAGTTTCCTATTTTAACCCCAGTGTGTCGGCTGGATGTTGCTCCAGTCTAACGCGTCTCGTCTTCGTTAACTTTGCGTATACTTGATGAGGTCCGTAAAAAACGTGTGAATTTCTTTTCATTTTTCATTTTAGCTTTTGGAAGTAAAGTCTGATGATCCAGAACCCTGTTAAAGGGGTTATGGTGAAATAGCTTATTACATGGAATCTTAACGTGGTCTGTCTTTTATTCAAACATATATGCTCTGAATTTTACATTGAGCTCTCTGGATATCATCCTCCTCAGGTCTACCCATACGGATTACCTAAATTTGAATAAACTATGTTTGTGTGTGCTGTCACATATGGTCTGTTGTTCCTGTTATTTATCTAGAGTTCCTTGATAAAATCCAAAGAAGAATCAGCAATATTACTGTCCCTGTTCTCGCGTCTCGGTATCAGTTATTTTCTCGTCACCGTAAGGGTGTCTCCTTGTGCGTTTTCTTCATATATTTTCAAGGTAACTGTTTGGATGACGTCTTTGATATGATGCCTAGACTCTTAGAATTTTAACGTGGAACTAGAATTGCGAAAATTTCTCCACAATTTACAGATTACTTGCCTCCATATAAACATAAATTCTATGCTAACCATTTATTTTTTCTTACTTCTCGCTCATGGATCCCTGTTCCGGCTACATGCTTTCCAGCCAACTTTAATCTTCAAAGATTTAAATGCAATGCTAATTACTAGAAACTGTCTTCCTTATTAATCTTCTTTTGTTCCCGCTCCTTAGTTATTTTTCTGTTTCTAACCATTCCACACCCAGTCACCACTTCTGTCTTTGTGGCTTTACTGCCTTGCATGGTGTGATTTCGATTAATATATATATATATATATATATATATATATATATATATATATATTGTTAAACTAGATTCCTTGTTTTTTTTTTCTTGAAAATAGATAGCATGACAAGAACGGTCTGAAAATTAACGGAAAAAATTTTTCATGATAAAAGTATATTTCATTATTGAGAAAAACACTAAAGTATTTTTTTGAGTAATTTTGAAATTTTTACTCATTCTTAGCATGTCCGAAATTTTAGTTAAAAAAACTTGTTTACAGAAAAAACGAAAAAAAGCTCTATATCAGCCATATTTTTTAAAATTTTAAAAATAAGTTAAATTCTTCGTTTAAAATTCGTTTAAAATTAATTATACGTATTTCAATATTTATTCGAAGAAATTTAGAAAATTTGAAGTTTATTTAAAATATTTTGAAAGAAACTTTTACTTACTTTCTTCGTAGAAAAATGTTTTTAAAGATAAAAGAGCCGATCTTCACGTTGTCGTCGATTGACAGAGTGCCGAGTGATGACATCTATAAATTATTGACAGTTGACGTGAGATTCGAGTTCCCATACGGAAGCACAGAATGAACATATTATTTTTTTAAGCGGACCTACTTAAGTAGTAACTTGTAATATTTAAAGTAAAAAAACTTTCGCCATTACAATTTTTTTTTTTAACTACTATGTACCATAAGTTTGTTGATACTATCTGGAAAATTATAAATACTATTAAAAAATTAAAATACAAGTGCTGCACTGGTGTTTGAGGGCCCATATAGACCCCTCTAAAGTCAATTCAGATTTGCTATTATAAAAAAAAATTCTATCCCCAGTAAAAAAATAATCAAACATAGTAAAAGTCATTTTGTCACAGCCTATATTCTCGGAAAAAATAAATAAATGGATTCTTATATTTTTACGTAATAAAAATGACTTATCTGGAAAAAATACCAGGGAAAGTTTATCTGAATCCCATGAAACTAGGTATTTTCTGAAAGCAAACAATATGTTTCATTTAAAAGTAAAATTGGCCAGTGTAAATGACTGAAAAGTTTTTAGATTTCTAGAGGCAAAATGGGAATCTTACTTATAAAACCCAGGTTGTGTGTGTTACGTTTACATATTGGATCGAATTTCCTACATTTTTCAACCGATTTCAACCAAACATTACGATGAAAACTAGATGAAAGTACCTATTTTAACTTAATGAAAATGATGCACACGTGTTTCAGCAGGAACAGTTTGCTAAATTAAGGGGCCGTATACAGCGAAGAACAACCCTTACTAGACAGAAACTCAATCCACGTGACGTTATTTTTATTGCACGCACCAAACTTCCGGTCTTCCGTAGATTTCATTGGTAAACACATTATTGACACAAATTAATTTTTTAAATATATGAGGGCTCGTTAGTTTGTAATAAGCTTTGGAAATTATAATCTGTAAATATATATCTACTTAAAAACAGCATTCGTTAAGTTCCGCAAGCTTTTCCATAATTTTAGAAGAATTAACAACATAATGTAAAAATAAAAACAATGGTTGCAGAAATAAAAATAATTGTAGGTAATTGTTTTAAAAATTCATTTTTCATCGAAATATCTTTTTGCTTTCAGACAATATTGTCCATGTTCATTGGAATAAATAAAAGCAATTAAAAGCTTTTTGAAATTAAATAATATTTTTGTTTTATTGAGTTTTGTATGTTACACTTCAGAGACGATTTTCAGGTAGAAGGGCTCCAACTAAAAAAAAAACAAAAACATGATTTTGTTTCCTCAAAGCATTGTTTTTTTTAACTGATATAATCACTAAACTCCTCAAAATTGAAATTATAGAGTTTTCATACAATTAGTTAGAGTGGGTAAATACATATGGAAAAAAAATTTCTGAGATGACTTTAAAACTAAAAAAAATGTATTTATAATAAGTTCCATCATTTGTAAATAGTTTTTGAAAATTTCATTAAAATCCGACAATTATTTTCATTTTTAAAAGATTTTCCAAATTAATGTGTGTCAAACAAAAAAATTGTGTTAAAATGTTTATACGTTAATTTATCAGCCAAATTCTGATAAAAAAAAAAAACAAGATTTTTAATCAAAATTTACAATGTTCTAAAAAAGAAGGAAAAATTTCAAAAATAAAAAAAAAAAAATACTTTGATCTTTCCTCTTAAAAAGTAACATAAACATTTAGAAATAAAAATTTTTTTTTTCATCAACTTTGGCGTCTTTTTAATCATTTTATTCTTTTTTTTAGCGATCCAATGGAGTATCCTAAGTTAAACCTAGAGAGCCAGACAAACCAACCAAGGTTTCACCTAAGCGGATCATCTGCATGCTAGACGATTACTTTCGGCTAACGTGCTTGTTCTTGGCTCTTTGGTATTGATTTGATTATTTGAAAATCAAGACACCGAAGGTTTTCCGGACTAGTATAATTTCTTATACTTATAAAACATTAAATATATATATATATATATATATATATATATATATAAATATATATATATATATATATATATAAAATATAATCCGTTCATATATAATCCACGTGAATCCAGACGATATAAAATATAAAAACTGAGTAAAAAAAAGACATCAATAAAATTTATTGTAACAGGCATATAAATTACATAATGAGAATCCAAAAATTATCTCATTAAAATAGCATATTTAACAAAACGTTTTACATTGTTATTTTTCTTTCTCAGTATTAGATAAAAACTGGAAACTTAAAAATTAAACATTTTAAAATGGAGAAAATAAAAAAGCAAAAACGAAGAAAGAAAAAGGAAAGAGAACAAAGAAGACCACCGTTGAAACCACGAACATTAAGTTAACCCAACCACCAGCATAGTGGAAGGGGGAGGCGGATAAACTGTTTGATCTCAGTGTCTTTAAATTTGTGATTTAATTTCACGCTGACTGGGAGTGTTAAATTTAAAATCTAGGTCAAAGTTTTATTGACCGTTTTTTTGAATTTATTCATATCCATCTCTCTTAATATTATACAGCATTTTTTTTTATTCTTTTTTAAATGTTTAATTTTAAATTTCCAATGATTATTAACTGTCTGAGTCGAAGAATGCAAACATAGTAACGTTTGCTTGAAACAGTTATTATATAATATATATTATGTTAAAGTTTGAATTTTTGTTATATATATATTTATATATATAACATATCATGATAAATTGGCTTTTCAGTTGTTATAAAAATCACAAGATTTATGAATATAACTTTTCGAAATTATTTAAAATTATAAAATTATTTAAAGAAGAAACTGAGGAAAATACGTATGTTTTTTTTTATTTATTTTGTTTTTATTGAAATTAATTTGGAATAAACGTTAAGATCTAATGCTGATTCTGAACTTGTTTTTTTTAGATACATTTGAATGGAAAATATGGGTTTGTGACGGTGAAATCTAATTAAAGAAATAATACACACACAATATTATTATAATACACAAACACGCAGACATATTTAGATATGGAACTAGAAAACAGTCTATTCAATGAGTGAAATAAAAGGTTCAGTTCGACATTCCAACCATTTGAAAAGGCCAGAGCGTACAACGACCGAAACGTTAAATAAATATGGCAACAAAGATGAGGACAATAGTCTAAATGATGTAAATAGTGTACAGACAGTAATTATTATAGAATTTTTTTGCCATTCTTACGAAATGAAAAAGAAAATGTTCACGAACATTTTATGAACAAGCATAGGATACATGTTGAACGATGACATTAACAGGATTATTAATAATATTACATCATTAATAATATTCCATTATACAGCACGTTCGGTAATTATCACAGGACATGTAGGCTTGTAGAGGACTGATAAGATATATTTACAAAATAGCTTCAGATGAGAATAAACTGTCATTGCGGTGTACATTCAAGTTTGACATATCTGATGATGATGCTGGTGATGACGATGATGATTTTTAAAAATATAAATAAAAAACCGAAAAAAAAGACAAAAAAAAACCAAAAAAAGAATACTTCATTAAACTATCTTTAAATGTTTTGCCACTAAAATATTAACTTAGTTTGGCTCCAAAGGACAACTAGAGGCTCCCCAGTGAGGAATGCACACACTAACCAGAAGAGGATTCCAGTTGTTGGTTGAATGTTATACAGTCATCGTTAGTAACATAATCGGTGTGGTCGCCGATTAGCTCTGTAACTGGGCACCTCACCAGCTCGCCTTATAAATGCCGGTCGCGCGTCAAAGGTTGAATATCTGTCACTTGCATTCTCTGAAAAGTGACATTGAAAAACCATTTACATCTGTCTACCTCTTCTTTTCCTCATCATTTTAATACCTGGACATGATAGAAGTTGTTAATTTTCAAGAAAATAATAATAACAGCACCTATTGTTTTTTCTTTTTTAATATTTTATTAGTAATGTTAAATAATAATTTAGCAGACTATTATTTTTTTTTTTTTTTAGAGAATTGTATTTCTTGTCTGACTTCTTCATTTTGACCTTTGAGGTCAGATACAGGAAAGCAAAGGAAGTTTTGATTGGATAAAACTAGCGTGGGAATGTTAGATGATAGAAATGGATTTTAAGGAGAGAGATTTACACGGCGAAGACTGTAGACATATTATTTCGTCTCTGGGAAACTGGTCCCCCGTGGGAATGAGAGAGCAACCCCACTGGCTAGTTACAAATATACGCGTTGACTTGTTTTAATAAAGTAATAAGTTAAATTTCTTTTTATGGATGTATTTATTTTGAAAAAAACATTTTTTTTCAAAACCATTTTAAACACCCAGCCAAAAAAAAAGAAGAAGGTGAGAGAAGGTATACAACGGTATATTAATTCAGACCGTCACCCACCCCCGCCCAGAAGAGGAGGAATATACAACAGTGATAAAATAAGCAGGATGAATGCTCATCTAGTATGAAAAAGATATAACTTACTATATGTTCTAATTGTTGAAAATTTGGCACGAAAAGTCTAAATTGATTGATATTTTTTTACGGCTTAGAAACCTTTTGTGTTATTTAAAGCCAGAAAATATTTTAAGATTATCAGAATATTTGAAAGCTAATAGGGATATACAGAGAAAAGTCATACTAATTAACCCATTAATGAGGGAAGAGGAATTTTCCTACCTTTCCCAATGTTATTTCCATGTAAATGAATATAATGAAACATTAAATGGAACTCGGCTTTAGGATTTATAATCCATCATATAATCAATTTATATCCATTAGTCCACAGGCCCATCCAAGTTTAGAACATCCGCTGTTCCCAAGCGGTCACCCCTCTGCGTACAGACCGATCTTGACGTTTTCAAAATTCGATGGTCATGAGAGAAAAGGTATTTTAACGTGGTAGAGATGTAAGCCATGAAAAAAATCTAAAGTTGTTTTAGTTTCATTTATTTGAAAGATCACTGGCTATAATAACCTGTTTATACGAATTTAAATTCAGGATTCATATGAGATATTTCTATGGGTAAAATAAATAAAAAAGTTTGATAAAATTAAATAAATGATGTGAAAATAAGGCAGAGATTTGAACTCGGAACGCATTTTGGCTACGAATATATTTTACACTAACGGTATAGTGTAAATAACGAATTTTTAAAATGTGATATTTAATAAATAAAATTTTAAAAGTTTTATATCATTTGGGATATTTTAATCTTTGCATTGTGCTATCTAAAACAGGAAATCATTTATTTTCAGTTTAATTTTCTTATGTAAATCCGAATATAACCGATAAAAGAAATAAAATGTAAATAACTTATAATTTAAAGAGGTTTTATAGAATATACCAGCTGAAGAGAATACTATTCATATAAATAAAAAAAGGTCATAAAATCCAATTGTAAAGCCAAAGATAAAACAGAACACAAAAAACCAAGGAAATTTCCATTTAGTTCTACGAAGAAGACGATTTCCATTTCGATCTTATATTTCTTTGATAAATTAATTATTTAAATTATCGCTACAAAAAATATTTTTTAGATGATGAAAATGTGAATCTTTTGTATTTTTAAAAAATAAAAATTTAATTATTAACATAAAAAACAAGCGAAAAAAAATTTGTTGTTTTAAAATATTCTAAAAAATAAAAAAAAAAAAATTTTAAATAGAAAATAATGAATTAAACACCCATAAAATAATCAAAATATACATTTTATTAATTTTTATTTATATTTATTTAATAAATTTTAGAAAATGCCAAAGTTTATAACACATTAATTTGAATTTAATACAGTAAATTATGTAATACCATATATAATCACATGGTTAGAAACGTCAGCGTATATGACGGTTTTTATAGGATGCAGGTTCGAATCCTATCTATGAACGAATATTTTATATGAAAATATATCGGATATTCAGGATTTAAATGTTATTTAATACTGTTTATCATAAACAGAGCATTTGCTTAAATACTTGTATCTATAAAATAACAACGTTAAACATAAAAAAAAATGTCTTTAATAAATAAATTGTCGGACCTCGTCCATTTTTAACATATGACGTCATTTGTTTACATTCGATACGCCAGAGCAGTTATGAATGTACGAGATTCATGGAAGATTGTAGTTTATAACAGTAAATTCGACCTTGTCTACCATAAGGTTCATGGTGGCCGAGTGGTCAAGGCACGTCAGCGTATATGACGGTTCCGTATAGGATGCAGGTTCGAATCCTGTCTATGAACGAATATTTTCTATGAAAATTTCTCGGACATTCAGGCCGGTAAATGTTATTTAATACTGTTTATCATAAACAGAGCATTTGCTTAAATACTTGTATCTATAAAATAACAACGTTAAACATAAATAAAAATGTCTTTAATAAATAAATTGTCGGACCTTGTCCATTTCTTAACATATGACGTCATTTGTTTACATTCGATACGCCAGAGCAGTTATGAATGTACGAGATTCATGGAAGATTGTAGTTTATAACAGTAAATTCGACCTTGTCTACCATAAGGTTCATGGTGGCCGAGTGGTTAAGGCACGTCAGCGTATATGACGGTTCCGTATAGGATGCAGGTTCGAATCCTGTCTATGAACGAATATTTTCTATGAAAATTTCTCGGACATTCAGGCCGGTAAATGTTATTTAATACTGTTTATCATAAACAGAGCATTTGCTTAAATACTTGTATCTATAAAATAACAACGTTAAACATAAATAAAAATGTCTTTAATAAATAAATTGTCGGACCTCGTCCATTTCTTAACATATGACGTCATTTGTTTACATTCGATACGCCAAGCAGTTATGAATGTACGAGATTCATGGAAGATTGTAGTTTATAACAGTAAATTCGACCTTGTCTACCATAAGGTTTTGGTGCAAAAAGTGGTTAAGGCACGTCAGCGTATATGACGGTTCCGTATAGGATGCAGGTTCGAATCCTGTCTATGAACGAATATTTTCTATGAAAATTTTCTCGGACATTCAGGCCGGTAAATGTTATTTAATACTGTTTATCATAAACAGAGCATTTGCTGAATGTTTTGTATCTATAAAAAATAACAACGTTAAACATAATAAAAATGTCTTTAATAAATATATATCGGACCTCGTCCATTTATATATATATATATATATATATATATATATATATAGTCTCAATATAATGGTTGAATATATTAATATTTTTTCTCCATTAAATATTGATTATTTTTATATTATAATTTAAATATTTGAAAAAATATTTGCCCATATAAAAATTAATAAACATAATAAATGGAAGTCAAAAAAAATTAATATAAATGTTATTTCAATTTATTTATTTTTTTTTATAGAAAAATTTATTTTTAAAATTCTAGATAAAATTTTAAAAATCAAAAGAAAAAACCAAATTTATAAATATTTTATTTAAAGTGTGAAACAGATATGATATATTATATATATATAGATAGATATTAAATTTGGGTCTTAAATATAATAAACAATGATTTGACTAGGTTTAATGTTATAAAATATTTAAAAAATTTTCAAAATTCATTATATTTTTTTTTAGAAAAGAAATATACCATACATTTATTTAAATCAGAAAATATACATAGGTTTTATATAGCAAAAATTGTTTTAAATTAATATCAATTATATCAAACAATGATGACACAACCATTTAAAGACATGATAAAATATATATATAAAATATATATATATATATATATATATATATATATATATATAATTTAAAAAATTTAAAAATTTTCACATTCAATTTTTAAACACAGTCATTTTAAAAATAAATATAAAAATCCGTCACCTTTCATTAATGAATCGTTTATTAACAAAATTATTTATGGTTTTTAATACCATCAATATTATATAAAATATATATATATATATATATATAAGTATAATATTTAAAACAAGATCAGATATTTATATATGGAAAATATGAGGTATATGGAACCACAACCATATTGGAGATATATTTGACATTAGAAATTTTTGGAATTCGATCACAATAGCAAATTAAGGAATAGGAAGGTTTTGAAGGCACTCTTCAAGTCAAACACTTTTATGAACAAGAAAACATAATTGAACATTGAATTTTTTTATTATAAATATTAATATATGCCATTAATTTATATTATCGGAAAAAATAAATTAAAAACGAACAGAGATATCAAGGAAATTTTTCCCATATTTTAAAAATTATCTCAAATATCGAAAAACATATGAAAATTTTATATATATATAATATTATACACAGTATTATATATATTATAATATATATATTATGTCCAAACTCTCATACAAATCAAAGTTATATAAATCAAATAAAAAAAAAACATTTTATTTCGTTGCACCAATAAAATAAAAAAATATCCTTAATTTAATCATTTTATTGATAAATGCCATCCACTATTTAAAAACAACTTTTATTTTTTTACCAACACGAGGCATGACCAAAATTAATGATAACAAAAAATAAAATGAAAAAATACAGATAAAATTCACTTTCTTCAGAAACGCATTTACTCCAGTATGTCACTGCTACTAACAAGCCGGGATTTTTTTTCTTCTGCTGGCCGAAACTAGTCGAGTAATCTAACTGAAATAATAAAATAAATATATATTAATATATAATAAAAGTGCGTCTGAAAATTTCAAAATTTTAATATTTTTATTGTCAAAAATATATATATATATATATATATATATATATATATATATATATATATATAAAATATATATATATATATATATATTAATATTTATTAGAAAACAAAAAAATTCAATATCAGTGATATAACGCACGTAAATATAAAATTGAAACATTGAACACTTCAAAAAGATCATGTACGTTGTGTTTTTTTACTTTATTTTTTTACTTGTTTATTTATGTAGATTAATTTATTTTATTTGTTTTCGTTTAATTATTTCATTTCATTTATTTATTTTCATTTATTCTTCGTTTTCAATTTTCGCGTTTTATGCAGCGTAGTAAAGTTTTGTTTTGTCTGAATTTTGAGTTGAGTTCCGATCGTTTAATCAGTAGTTTATTTTGGTCTGGGACTATTTTTCCTCCATGCAGAGTTTACGGTTTTTGGATTGAATTAAAAAATGATGTTATCTTTTTTTTTTATTTTTTATGATATTATACATTTTGATTTGGTTTTTTTTTTAATATCCCAGATATATTTAGAAATCATTGAGTTGTTCTCTTATTTACTTTTTGTAAAGGATGATTTTTGTGCGTAGTTTCTTTGTTTCCAGAAAAATCAAATTCTATTTTTGAATTTTCATCCTATTTAATATTTTAAAAATTAATATTATTTTTAAAAATTAAAATCTTAGTAAAATACAGTTTTTCTACATATTTTTTAGTTGTCAAAATAAGGGACATTCCTTCTTTGTTAAAAAAAAATTTTTAGAATAGCTTTTTGTTTTTTTTGTTGACATTTATTAATTAAAATCAATTTTATATTGTATGGTAATTAATTTTTACATGTTTTCTGTTGAATATCTTGTGGAGAGTGCTTGACACGGGGGAGTGTTTGTGTATGTTTAATGAATGTTTCCTACATTTGTTTTAAGATTTTAAAAAAATAATAACCTGAATCACAATATTTTTTCTTCCTGTTGTTTTTTTTGTGATTGTTGTGTATTTTTACGGCTGTTAATATCATTTCTCAACGTCGTTGTATATGGTTTCGTTGGAAGAATTGTCAAAAACTCGGAGGTTAAATGAGTGTGCTATCTACTTGATTATTGATGGCGGGTGTTCAGAAGATGAGTGCATATACAGTTGTTTATCATTGTTTGTTTTTTTTGTTTGGTTTATAATTACTTAGGCTGAAGGTGATATTACAAAGAATTTTACAAATTTAGGTTATTTTTTGTTTGAGACGAAATTCATATTTTGAATAATATTTTATGATGCAATTTTTTAGTTTTGTCTTTGTTTTGTTCATTTAATATATATATATATATATATATATATATATATATATATATAAAAACTCTCATATATAACATATCGTAAAAAAAAAAATTAGATCGTTTCTTGATTTATATATCTATCTATTATTAAAATGAAAAAAAGATATCTTAGCAAACACATATTATATATATATATATATATATGTATATATATATATATATATATATATATATATATATATATATATATATAAATATTAGTTTTGTTTTGATGATCATTGAACAATTGAACGTCTAGTTCATCACATTTTTGAAAACCCAAAAAGTGCAAAAAATTTTCTGTCTGTGAATGACTATATATATATATATATATATATATATATATATATATATATATATATATATATATATATTTGAAAAAAAGTTAAACTCACATCTATCCAACCAAATAATAAATTAGCTCTATTTCTGATATTGAACGCTTAATAATTATTTATAGCATATATATATATATAAATATATTATATATATATATTTATTTATATTATATACAAGGAAAAACAAACACACACACACATATATATATATATATACAAATAACGTAATTAAAGAGATGCGACCAACCTTATATTTGAGCGATTACGTACACATGCAGATGAGCAAATAACTATATATTTAATCAATGGTGTAGATAAAACCGCGCTCAGCGAAGTTAAACAGTGCTATAAAGTATATATTATTAATTACAAATATACCTACGTTTGCTGTAGAGTCAGACTTTCATGGCATTCCGTATCATCTTGTAAAAAAGTTACTACCAGTTCAATACGGTTGCTTTTTTTTTATTTTTGTATCTCAGGGGGCGGCGCTATATTGTATGTGGATTCAAGATTATGATAAAAATAAGTTAATCTTGGAGTATAAATTCAAAATATAGACTATTGATTGGCAGATATCGAAAAATAAACGTTATAATACTTATTATTAGTTAGTTTAATAGGGATATTGATTGCTTAATGTGTATTGAGTCAACGGATAAGATTAATGCAATATGAACTAAATAAGTTGGTAATTACCAAATAAAAAGCGTGGGTAGGAAAAATTAATATGGGGTAAAGAAAATAAAAAAAAATAATACATCGAATTAAAAAAAAAACAGAAATTCAGTTGTCTGTTTTGATTAGACTTACTCTTATGACAATCGTCATTTCATGTTGAATTAAATATAGTCTAATGCTAATTATGTTTTATGAATGTGTCCTGAAGATGGTCTACTAGACCGAAACGTCCAACGTTGACATTATATTAACATTAAAACAGCATAATTGCATATTAGGATTTTTGTTTGTTTTTTTCCGTATATTTTTCGTCATACTGTATATCTATATCCATATATATATATATATATATATATATATATATATATATATATATATATATATATATATATATATATATATATACTTTTCTAGGAGCAGCAGATAATTATTCAAACATATATTATTAACAATAAGAGACAATGTATATCTATTATGTCTGATCATGAGCCGTCCTAATGTTCATATATTTGCTTGAATAAAGAAATACATTGACCAACGTTTGGATATGTTTTATTAAGTTGTTTCTTGATCTACATGAACCTTCTTCAAAGTGGTTATGCGGATATTTTAAAAAAAGCTATTCATCTTCGAAGATAATATTTTGTTATGGTGACAAAATTGCCGTGCAACGATAACGGTCGCGGAATAGCAGACGCAGTTCGTAAGTTCAAGATACGGTTTAATGACGTCATGCCATGCAGGAGGTCAAAATATTAACAACAGAACCATATGTCTAGGAATGGAGACTATGAAAATATAAAAATTAATACTGAGGTCAACACCCACTGGCGACAGTCAGTTTCATGCTTGAACGCAATGTTTCGGCTGGTGAAACAATCTGTCTTCACACGTTGTTGACTTCACTTTTATTTCCTATTTGTTTATATATATATCTATATATATATATATATATATATATGCATATACATACATATATATAAGTATATAAGTATATACATATATATATACGTTTTAAAAACTTGATAGTTTTTAATAATATATATATATATATAATATATGTAGTATATACATATATATATATATATATTTACGTTGTTGACTTCAGTTTTAATTCATATATATATGTATATGGTATATATAAATACATATACATATATATATATATATATATATATATATATATATATATATATATATATATATATATATATATATATATATATATATATATATATATATATATATATATATATATATATATAGTTATGAATATATGTATGTGTGTTTAGAGAGAGAGAGGAGAAATAAAAGAGAGGTAGATGAGACAGTGAAAAAGTAAATAGGTTCTCCATTAATTTTCCGCTTCTGTTTCTGACGATCATGAAAGACATTTTTTTTTACTTCACTTTTATTCAATTTCCTGCTTTACGGCTCCATTTTGTGACAGCCATCCCTGAACGAATGCAATGAAATTGAAAGAGATGTTTTATTTTCTTTTTCCCCCTTTCTGCTTTCCATATTAGTCTTATTCTCCGGTAATATTAGTAAATAGTGATCAACCTCACAGGATCGTTTACATGAGATCACGTTGTATTTATTTATGATCAATAACAACTACACTCTTCTTTATTTTTATTTCTTTATTTTTATTTCTTTCTTTTGTTGTGAGGCTGGTGGGGGGGCTACTTATTCTTATTTTATTTGAAGAAAACCTATCAAATGAAAATCACGGATCTTGCTTTTATCATATCAGAACTTTTACATAGGAATTGCCCATTGGTTCAATTCCGGAATTTCTCAATCCCAACATGAAACCAATATTCTCCATCAACTGAGTTGATGAAATAATCGTCATAATTATAAATATACTTAAATATGAACTCTGTGATGCTTTGACGCACGATTTATAATGGGTTAGACACTTTCATTCATAAAGCATTAATGAAGGGTCTTCTAGTTTAGAACATTTCATAGAATCCAGACATAAAGAGATCTATTTCAATATCTATCTATCGTTTCAACATATATCTATCACAATCTAAATATCTTTCTATTCATTTTCTATTATCTATTATAGTAAATCTATCTTTCTAATCTTAATGGTTCATCTATCTATATTTATTTAGTCATATCTTTAGAATGGACTATCTATTTATGTATCTATCTATGTAAGTGTATACATGATCTATATAATCTATCTATCTATCCATCTCTACTGTCCATATCCATATATAAATGACATTTTATCTATTTTAAATCTGTGTTTAGTTCATATTATTTATAACGATGAGTTATATATATATATATATATATATAAATAAAATCTGGACATCTATCTATAATATCAATTCATCTATCTAAAATCTTAAAATCATCTATGGATTATATTGAATCTATCATTCAAGAACAGGGTGTGGTTATAAAATGAATCTATAAAATCTCTCATCCATCTATAAAATCTATCTATGAATTTCATTGAAATTCATCTATCTATCATCTATCTATCTAAATTCTCTATCTATCTATCTATCTATATAGAATCTATCTATCATCTATCTATCTTTCAATATTTTCTATCTATCTATCTATCTATCTATCTATTATCTATCTATTTTCTTTCATATCTAATATTCATCTATCTATCTATCTATTTTATCTATCTATCTATCTATCTATCTATCTATCATCAATCTATCTATCTATCTTTCTATCTATCCATATCTATTTAATCATTCATTCTATCTACAGAAATATCTATCTATCTATCTTTATCAGACTTTCATCTATTCTATCTATAAATCTCTATCTATCATATATCTATTATTTATCTATCTCTTTCTATCTATCTGTTCTATCTATCTATCTATTTATATATATATATATTTATCTTTATATCTATCTATATATCTATCTTATCTATTCTATATTGTATCTATCTTCTATCTATCTATCTATCTATCTATCTCTATATCTAGTCTTTATATATTCTATATATCTATCTATCTATCTATCTATCTATCTCAGACATTCACAAATCTATATATCTATCTTTCATATCTTTCTATCTAATTTCATTTCATCTATTTTTATCTATCTATCATAAAATTTTTCATTAAAATCTCCTATCTATCTATCTATCTATCTATCTATCTATCTATTCTAATTCTATTCTAAATTATTTTTTCTATCTATATCATATCTATCTATCTATCTATCTATTATATATCTATCTACATCTTTGATATATCTATCTATTTATCTATCTATCTATCTATCTATTTAAATCTATATACCATTTGTCTGTTCATATCTATCTATCTATCTATCTATATATCTATCTATCTATCTATCTATTTCTATCTATCTATCTATCTATCTATCTATCTATCTATCTATCTATTCATATCTATCTATCTATCTATCTATACATCTATCATATCTATCATCTCATATTGAATTTGGAAATCTAAATATCTATGTTTATCTATCTATCTATATATCTAAAATCTATCTATCTATCTATCTATCTATCTATCTATATCTATATATATCTATCTTTTCCATATCATATCTATCTATCTATCTAAATACTATATCCATCTATTAATAGTCTAAATATAAAAAAAAATATCTATCTAAACTATCTATCTATCTATCTATTGGATCTAATCTATCTATATCCAAATCTAAAATTATCACATCTATCTTTCCTATCTATCTATCTATCTATCTATCTATCTATCTATCTAAAAATCAATTATCATTATAAACATATCTATCTATCTATCTATCTTCTATCTATCTTCAAAAATATATCTATATAAAATTTCATATCTTTTTTTGAAAAAATATCATCATATCTATCATATCTATCTATCTATCTATCTATCTATCTATCTGTCCTCTAACATCTGTTCATAAAATATCATC
>CAHIKZ030002875.1:220000-223331 GCA_903632075.3 Acanthosepion pharaonis
ATATTTAGTCAACCCCACCCACGAGGGCATCATGTGGCACAAGGCCGGATTAACGTGGGATATCCGAGCCCGTAGGCTCGGCCAAAAATATATACTTTGAACCCGAATAAACGGGTTCAGGATCGGTTTACCTCCCCAGAAGAGCCTCGTTCGGGTTCCTCCTCGTCCGAAAGCAGAGAGTTACAACTGACGTCTCCTAATTTCTGAAATTAACTGACATTTAAAATACACAATATTTTTTTGACATAATCGAAACAATTTAATATTACCAAACCTGGACTTTTGTCAGGTCAGTTAAGATATATGTCTGTCTTAGAATTTGGCACGTTTTAAAATGGTTCCTCTGCCGAGAGAACCCGAGAGAATCGATAGACGAGTTAACGAAATTATATGTTAAGTCTTTCAGACGAGCTTTCAGACGAAGAAAATGCTCCTCAGAATTAGGTAGATGTCCAACTAACTGGGAAAAGAGCATTTCAAAATCACAAAATATCTCAATTTTTTTTAGTTTTCATAAGGGGGAATACAAAAAATCTAAACCCCTGGATAGAGGCCGTCTTCACAAGTTGTAAAGTAACGGTATAGCTGGACAAAATTTTGAACTGATCCAGTCTTTCTTATGAAATCGCGAAATGAAATATTATGAACGAAAATACCCTTTAGATCCCTTTTACAGATGCAGGATTGATGCTAACCTCCAGAAGAGTGACTCATTGCGTATTCTCGGTATAATGTTCTGAGATGAAGTTGAAAGACTATCAGTATCTGCCTATATTTCCTCAAGGACACAGTGGATATAGGCGTTGGTTACATCCAGTAACAGAACCCAAAGAGTGTGAGTTCAATACCTGGTTAAGGCGGTGGAGAACTTGGAGAGGGTATTACCAGGAGATAACTGATAACTGACATCCATTATACCTGGCCCGTGGAGCTAGATTTCAGTTCGACATTCCAATCACCTGATGAAGGCCGGAGCGTACAACAGCCGAAACGTTGTAATAAGTATGGCAACAAAAATGAGGACAATAGTTCGAATAACGTAAATACTGGAAAGATTATATTGAATCCATTGCTACGTCAGCTGCTAAGAAACTTGGTTTAATGTTTTGGGCGAGAGTATTTTACACCCTAAAATCTATCTTACATATTTTTTAAGTCTATCATTAGTCCATGGTTAGAATATTACTGCCACATATGGCCCGTTTCTATTTATATTTACCCTTTGAACCTCAATAAAATCCAAATAAAGAATCAGCAATATTATCGGTACTGATATGGCAGCTCGGCTTCAGTCAATTTCCCCACCAACTTTTCTATAAATATTTTTTTAAGCGTTTCACCACAAGTAAGGCAGTAAGCCACAAGCACGCAAGGGGTTACAAAAAGTTGGAGCGAGAGCAAAGAGGAGTGATAGAGGAAAGGATGAAGAGAAGGATGGGGGATAGATCACGGTATCTGGAGACGTCGATTGACATTACGTTTGAATAGTTGTAGATTATAGCTATCAGGTAAATAGGAATAGGAGAGGGAGTTCCACAGGCGAGAAGTGCGAGACATGAAGCTATTGGTGTAGATGAGATGCCTATATTTAACAGTTTCAACCATGC
Source organism: Acanthosepion pharaonis (assembly GCA_903632075.3). Classification (NCBI taxonomy): domain Eukaryota; kingdom Metazoa; phylum Mollusca; class Cephalopoda; order Sepiida; family Sepiidae; genus Acanthosepion; species Acanthosepion pharaonis. The sequence continues at coordinate 221,608 of CAHIKZ030002875.1, forward strand.
AAGGGTATGAGCGGGATGCCAGCCTAGTAGAACGCTTAAATTCATGATGTCTAGGAACCAAGGAAAGCTTCGGAGCAGTTACCATGAACGTATTTGTAAAAAAAAGACAGAGAGAGGCGACGGCATGTCTGAGAGAGCGACTGCAGACGAGATGCCAGATCAGGGCCAATTAAATTGCATATCCGTTTCTGGATTTTATCAAGGACTTTGGGATAAACAGAAGGGGCTCCAGACCATATATGGCGGCAATAATCCATGCAAGGGCGAATGGTTTTTTTGTAGATGTGAAGGATCGACTCTTTCATGGTAATTGTTTAGTTAAGCACTTGGTTATAGTGCATAGACTCTTTGAATTTAACCGCACTATTAGACAGACGACAAGGTCTCATCAATTTACAGTTGAGTTGACTATATGTAAATAGTAAGTTTCTTTTCTCGTACTTCTTGCTTGTAGAACTACCCAAGGTTATTCAAAATCTCTGAACCGTTTTCATGTCACATTGATTCACTTCTCAAGCATCGTCATTTAAGGCGCCAGTTGAAAAAGGATTTTTTTAAGTTTTGCATGGCTTCATCAGCGGCACCGTTGTCGCATTGTATGCTCAACAACTTGAAGTTGCTTGTTTACCCCAGGAATGGTGAGTCCTCAGCATTCTCCGTTCTCGAGTTCGTGAGAACTATACGATTGTCACGGTACCGCGTACGTTTTGAAAGCAATTCGACATAAATCCGCACTCTACCAAGATTAATCGACGGTACGTTAACAATTTCAACAGAGTGGGTACCTGAGTTAAGGGGAAAAAATCCAGTATGACTACGAGTTTCGGAGGAATAAATGTCGAGAAACAGGGCTGCGACCGAGGGCTGGGGATTTCTCAAACCACTATCTGGTGTGGGTTAAGACGTCTACATTTGAAAAATTACAGCCTCCGCCTCGTTCAAGAAATTGCCAAGACTTTGTTTGTCCTGAAAAATCCCTAGACCGCACCGAGTATGATTTTATCACTGCTACCCATTAACCTCGATGAACTTAAACATTGAATAACAACAGCGATAAACTCAATGGATTGTGATATACTAATACACGTCTGGGAGGAATTCTCTTATCGCATTGATATTCCCCTTGCTGCAGGTAGTGACCACATTGAACACTTGTAAGACAGGAAATAAACGTTTATTGTGACTTGGCTGAAGTTTTATATTGCTTTTCCTTATTAAAATATTGCGTAATTGCGTAATAAAAACGCTTCACTCTTTTTGAATAACGCTACACACACATATATATATATACACACACACACACACACACATATATATATATATATATATATATATATATATATATATATATATATACTCTTCGGTAAAATAAATACGAACACTCTAGGTGATTGGCGTTTGTTTACATTCGTAAAAACAGTACGCAAGAATTAGCAGTTTCTCTCTGCCGAGTGCTGATGCCTCCGACTGACACAAAATCGGTCGGGTTTCGGGTTTCGATCCTGGTTTGAGGCTTTCGGATGTCTAGTTGCACTGAGGAGCTGTGATACAGCGAAACCGTCTGCAGATGGCATATATGTAACTAATAACTGATCAAATCTATCTATCTATCTATTTATCTATCTCAATTTTCTATATCTATCTATCTATCTATCTATCTATCTATCTATCTATCTATCTATCCCAAACCATTGCTATATCTTATTCCTAAATCTGTTTATTTG